>JADBJO010003947.1:27500-32500 GCA_016801955.1 Conus betulinus | reverse complement strand
ACTATGATACAGAATGCCAGCATGTATAGCATTCTGCATTTGCAAGACATATTTGTAACTACTGTGGAACAAATTGCCACTGTAAATTACAGCTTTTGGTCAGGTTTTGACTGCTCACTTTAAAACTTTGTGATCTTGGTGTACTAGTGGAGAAGAAGGAATGATTAGTATACCTGAATAAGGAAAACGGACGGATGTGGGTTGATCACGTTAGTATTGCAAAGGTCAGGATATATAGGTCAGGACATAAAGGTCAGGATATAATCTCATATAGGTGTGTGTCTCTCGGATCACTTGTCCCGGAAAAAAGCACAGACACGGGTCCACCGAGACAGGCCTGAGGCAATGCCGTGTGCATTATCAAGATAATGATCATATGATCATCGTCCTCGTCATCGTTGGCTTTATGTGGTCGTAGTCGTTAGAATTTAAGTACATTATTATAAGGTAGATCAAAGATTAGGCTTACCATCTCACGCCACCATCACCAACGCAACCACTATAACGCACCACAACCACAGTCAAAATGAATCCCGCTGCTGGCTGTAAGGTGTGGGCGTTGGTGGTCACTGTTATTTTGTACACCTGCATGCCACAGAAAACGTGATCAATCACACCAGACTCTACATTATGCGGCACACATGGCAACATAGTGCTCAACAGTGGACATAGATATGTAAGTGGGCGACACAACTCGTCACTCAAATACCAAGGTGAATTTCATTACCACCCGTCGGTACAGATTGCCTCCCAGGGTAGCGTTCCATACCGGGCTGACTTACTGGAACACTGGAATCACATGTCACCAGCGTGTGTGGGCAATACTGTATGTAGTCGTGCATACTTGTGGGAGGCTGGTTGCGTGGAGGTATTCAACGTGGGGTGAGTGACAAGGTCATGAATATGTTCATTTTTTTTTCTCATCTCAATCTTCCAAGCTGTGTCTTACAGTGAATAATTTTGTTCGATTATTTAGATTTTGGAATCAAGTTCAGAACATACACATTATATGTTTGAACAAAAGCATTGCTTTTTTTTATGCTGCTTAAATGCGATATGTGTAAGTTTTGTGCTAAAAGGATACAACTTCATTTGAAAATTCGGTGTTCTGATTTTTTTAGTGTTGCTAGGCTGCGGATGAAATTCTTTTCTAGCATAACAGTAGTTTTGAATGGATTGTGAAGTGTTGAAACCTTGTCACTGGGTCATGGAGATACCGGATTGTTCGGCATCCACAAGAGTGCTTAGAGAGATGTGCAAAGCTGCTGGATAAAAGTAGACTCTTTCGCACTCTCTAAATTCCAGAAGTCCATATTGTATTTTAAGTTTACTCAGCTATTTGTTATAGATACCCATGCAACACACACACACACACACACACACACACACACACACACACACACACACACACACAGGCACGCACACAGAGGCACACGCACGCGCGCACACACACACACACACACACACACACACACACACACACACACACACACACGACACATACACACACACGCGCGCGCACGCGCGCGCGAACACACACACAGCATATGCGACACCCAGTTCCCCAACATATTTTTGTCTTTGTTTGGTTTTCTAATGTCAAGTTCCTCAGAGGCTAGAATCAAAGAGAAGGGAAAATAAAGCATGCAGCCATTTTCTCATTTGTCACCTTGTTTTTGTTTCGTTTATTTGCTCGTTTTCAATTATGTGGATTAGATGTATTTCCGGTCAGAATTCTATCATTGCTTGCGAATGCAAACACATGGGTTTTCCCTCCATCAGAGAAAGAACTATTCGCTTTGTTACTTTAAAGTTAAAATGGCCATAAATCACTTTGAGGTCCTTGCACAGTCTATGAGACACTGCCTTAGCACTTCCTTAGCAATCGACACACTGATGAGTTCCGAAAGACGACCATACCAAAAAATGCTGATAGTTTACGGCCTGCTGACTGACTTTCTAACTTTCTTGGGTGGGGAACTACGCTAAGAAAGTGCCCCCCTGCTCTGCTGGAATCCTCCTGCTCAGAGAACCTATAAGCCCGTCATGCTGTTCCACACCACTGCAGAAAACGTTCTATGCGAATTCTCCAGATTCAAAAAGGCGTTCCCTTGTGAGTGGCAAATTCGATCGCCACGCACAGAGAATTATCGCATTCTTATTTCGGGCGTCATTTCCTCAGAACTCCGCATGACCGGATCGAAATGTTACCTCTCAGTCTGGGACCTGCAGATGGCAGAAGGGGGGGGGGGGGGACAGGGGAGAGGGGGGGGGGGGGTGAGTAGCGGTGGATGGGAGGCGGGTCTTTGTGATGGTGAACTGAAACATTCCTTCAGGCTAACGTCAGTTTGTTGCGCTCAAACTTCGTTCAGCACAGCACAGAAACTTCATCGGTGGATCGTTGCTTCACCAGAACTCCATGTACTATCGGTCTGTTGTTACTCTGTTGCCCAGATGGTTGTGTTTTCACAGTTGGTTTGGTTGGTTTGTCTGTCGGCAAGATTACACAAAAAACAACCGACTAGATTTAAGGAAACTTGGAAGAAAAATGCGATTGATCCGAGGACGACTATTCACATTTCGATTGTTGTGAAACTGGAGTTTTCTAGCTGAAAAATGAACAAATGTGGAGTGAGTGAGATGGAGATCCTTGTACGTGCAGATCTATGCATTACATAAACGTTTCTTCTCGTGAGTAATTGCGAGTATTTGATTTTTTCCGCATATGTCTTTGCATAAGATTTTTTCCATGACGTGTATGAAATGTGAGAAAAGACGATATTGTTTGTGTATTCTTCAACTACAGAGTTACGTAGGTTGAATTGTTTATGCTAGATGTATCAGAAAGTTTGTAAACAAAGTTATAGATTTTTCAGTTTCAGGTAAAACATGTCGAGTGCACAGAAGGATACACGCGGATGGACATGTGTACAATATTAGAATACACTGTCTATGTTCTTGAACTGGACAAAACAGAAAGAGGATAATGTAAGCCACCACACAAAAATGTTGGTTGTATGAAATTCGATAATCTCTCACTTGATCAAGACACAGTCGTGCAACGACAGACGTGTGGTTTGTCAAAACATGTTCACCACTTGGGGTTGTTAATGACCAAGTATAAACAGCATCCACGTTTTCCTGTCATGCTGAAATGTATGATTTTCTTATATATTTGCTTTCCTGCTTCTTTTTTTGCTTTTCTTGTTTTCATCTGCGACTTCTTGGTGATCCTGCAGCTGCTTTCCAGACTACGCTGAGAATATAGAAGTAAAATGTCTGAAGAAACAAAAGAGAGTGAACTGGCATTAGATACTCGGTTTGCAGAATTACTTACCCATTTGGTCTTCTCCATTTTAACTTTTTGTGATCTGGAGATGAAAAGTGGATGGTCATTTGGATGTAGGATATATTTCTATCTTTTACAGATAACAAAGGGCAAGGAAAGAGAATCCGATAGATGCTGACAGAATGGCTTTGGTGTTTACTCCAGTCCTTTTGACAAGGACTTTTTGTTCTTTGCTGTTTAAAAAGTGGCTAATCCAGTTTTGACCAAAGGGATCTTACAGAAGATACCATCGTAATGCATTTGTCGACAGATTCAGGGTAATAAGCAAATTCGATCAGTTTCGCTATTGCTTTCAAGTCCGTTTATAACATCATTACAAGCTGTTTTTATCTGAGATTAAAACAAATCTATTTTCTATCCAAGTTTAAGCCAAACAAATACATCATTACAAGTGTGTGTACAAGTTGTCGTTAGAGATTATGATAATCTGTTTTCTCTCAAAGTTGAAGATTAGCATTGCAAGGTCTGTTGAAATTGTAAAGATAAAATATGTTCGATTAATCTGAAATATATTGATGTTCGATGAATGGGTTTCTAATTTTTCCAGAATACGGTTTCTACTTTTTCTTTTTTTTTTTTTGTACAGTTGAATAGTATATACCCCTCCCATTCTTTTTTTCTTTTCATCGATTTGATCAACTGAGGCCTGAAACAGAATGGTGTAAAGTTGTGCCATTGTTTGAAAACGTTTTTAAAAACCAGCCTTTCAAGCATTTTGCCTGGTATATTATCAGTTTTCATTAGAATAAAACAATTATTTCTTCGTCCCATTGACACTAACCCTATTTTGTCCCATGCTTAGAATTATTTGAATTCTCTTATGTTTGTTGCGATTTTTCCCATGGCAGCTGAGCTTGTTCAAAGGTGAAGGACACGTCTACACCGTCTCGATCGAAATGGCGACAGCCGTGATAGGTCGAGAGCAGCCGGCTGCGCTACAGTAAAACTAAAACGAGCCCGCTTTTTTTTTTAACAGCTATTAAGTGGATGTGTATAACTGCCATGGGTATTTATGACAAATAATCGAATTTGTTTTAGACCAGTCTTTTAATTAACACAGGTTATTGACATTTGAGCTTGAGTCTTGGTGTTACAATGAGCACAGGGTCGTGTCTTGTCTCGCTTTGCCGCCCCTGATAGGAGCCGTCGTGGTCGGCTGGGCTATCAATAAGCTGACTCCTCTTGAGCGGCATGACTCGGGCACAGAGCCAGTGTGGCTTTTGTGCACCTCGTATTTACCGATGGAGGAGAGGAATACAAGAAGACAAGAGAGAAGAGGCTAAACGGTTTTCTAAAGAGAGTGGCCCGCGTTTGGCGCTAATAATACCCCAGGGATGGTACAGTATCTACGTGCTGCACTCAGAGGCGGCTTTACCCAGTACATTCTACTTTGGGGCCTGCATAAAACGCCTGCATGTCAGGGAGGTCCTTGTGGCTGGGTGAGATGATGGAGGGTTTTTTTTTTTTTCTTCTTTTCCAAGTTCTAGGGCTAGGGGAGAGGAGGGGGGAAATGATGGCAGCAATGGAGTAGTGTGTCAAGATGTTTTACTGCCTGTCTAATTCCCCTGGTCAGTTTTGTTTTACGGCATATGTTAACGCTTTCCCAACGCGTTTCTGTCTTCTGTTGAAGATCCCGTACACGTATATTTTT
>JADBJO010003947.1:20000-22500 GCA_016801955.1 Conus betulinus | reverse complement strand
GTTCTAAAGTATGAGGTAATCACACAGTCAAATCCGACATCAGCTACCTCAGGTCTCTGACAGCAAATAGGTTTCCTTTCTAGGAGGAAGAAGCCCAGTGGCTGCTTGGAGTGTTTGTGTTTTCCCACGCTCCTGATGATGTGGCAGGCAGGACGGGTATGTTCCGAAAGAAAGGGAGAACGGAACTGACGTCCAGGGACTGGAAGGAAGGAGATCATATGAACACAGGAGTGAAGATAGTGCCAGAGAGTTAGACGAGCTAGAACCGCAGGTGAGGGTACTCTATTATGGGCACAGATGGCGTGCCAGTCACCTCCATCAATTCTTATCTTGTTCGTTCGTTTCTTCTTCATAATGATGATCATTATGGAGAGACTAAAACTACAGCCTTTAATGTTGTACGCACGTGATTTGAGGATGTCGCTCTAACATCCATTGTGATGAAGTGTTTCGAAAGAGCAATACTCAGTCACCTCCTCACTGATACAGTCAGTCATCAAGATCCTTATCAGTTTGCATACAAATGCAATAGATGCACACACGTTGAGTCATCAAGATCCTTATCATTTGCATACAAACGCAGAAGATGCACAGACGATGCCACTTTCACACACTTTTACACAACGTTTACACTCACCTAGAGAAAACAGATTCTTTTGTTCGTATTCTTTTTATTGATTTTTCATCAGCTTTTAACACTATCCAGCCTCATCTTTTGGCACACAAACTTTTATCCTTAAATGTCAGATCCAGGCTTATCCTGTGCATCACAGATTTCCTCATCTCCAGATCCCAGTCAGTGCGCTATCAATCTGTCATGTCATCTGTCCTCTTTTGTTCCACGGGTTCCTCTCAAGGTAACGTTTTTTCTCCTGTCCTCTTTACTCTGTACACCAACGACTGCATTGGTACAGAAGAAACACCAGTCATGAAATATTCAGATGATACAGCCCTTGTAGACGTTTCCAATTCCGATGTAACATATTTTGATAAAGTTGAGCGTTTCAGCACCTGGTGTAAAGAAAATTATCTTGAGCTTAACAACAAACAAAGGAGATGATCATAGATTTTAGAAAAGCGAAAAATTATGTACCTGATTTTATATTGATGTAGAAAAAGTGGAACGGGTAGAGGAATACAAATTTCTGGGCACAGCGTTAGACAATAAGCTCACTTTCAATACACACACCAGGTCCGCATACAAAAAATGCCAAACCAGAATGTATTTCCTACGAAGAACTGAGGAATCTGCATGTCCAGCCAAAAAATTTTTAAAAACATTTTACAGGAATTTTATTGAGTCTGTCTTGACTTTTTCGTGCATTTCCTGGTATGGACATCTTAATTTGAAAAACAGCAGCAAACTCTTGGATAGCGTTGTGAACATCTGTGGTAAGATTGTTGGTGAGCGACAGGAGAGTATGAGCGAGTTGTATGAAAGGCGTGCGGTGAACAAGGCTCGTGCGAATTTTAGTGACAGTGGGCCCACGCTTGCACGACAGTTTGAGCTCTTTCCAGCAGGCAGACGATTTCGTGTCGCCAGAGCTAAGCTGATGTGCACAAAAAAAGAGCTTTGTGTTCAAATCCATTGCATTTTTAAACAAACACAGCGTGTAAGAAGAAGAGATGGTGGATCACCTGTGATATAATAAGCATGTGCGCGGGTGTGTATGTCTGTGAGCAAGCGGGAAAGTATAGATGCTGGAGTATGTGTGTGTGGGAGTAATCTTCCACTATAAACTTTTTTGGAGTAAACATATAAATTTCCTTGTAGAAAAGGCTAGGAAAAAAAATTGGTTTATTACGTGTTCTTTCTGCCATACCTCTGATTAACTGGGGATCTAATCTCGTCTATGTCGCCTCAGGGTTAGTTCGTTCAATTCTGTCATATGGCCAAGAAGTTTTTTTTTACAGCTGGAAAGACAGATTTACACAAGCTTACCAGTATTGACTCGTTAGCCTTTAAAATTGCATTAGGACTTCCCCGATGGGCTTCAATTGATTTGACGTACAAGGAGGCTGGTGTGTTACCCTTAAATGAACACAGGCTAAGTTGCGCCTGTAATTTTACAGTGAGGGCTAGAACCATCCCAAATTCAGTAATGACTGAACTGGATGGCAGCACGTATATTTCAAGAGAGATCCGTAACAAATCGGTATACATGTCCCTAGGTGATTATGTTTCCCCATTGTTTCAGAACTGCAACCTGTCTCTTGATGGTATTGCCCAGGTTCCATGTTGTTCATACCCTTCGTGGTTGTCAGAGCAGGCTGAAATAATCTACTCTTACGGAGATTTAAATAAAAAAGATAATCCTCTGTTACTATCATCCTATGCCAAAGACTTGATAGACAGGAAATACGATTCCCATCTACACATTTTCACGGATGGTTCTGTTTTAGATTCTTCCGATGTTGGGGCTTCCTTTGTAATACCAGCGCTTAGCATCAGAAAGAAATTCCATATTACGAAAGGATGTTCTATATTTACAGCAGAGTT
>JADBJO010003947.1:0-12500 GCA_016801955.1 Conus betulinus | reverse complement strand
TAATTACTTTTTGCATTAATACTGCCTTATTGTCTACCAGTCTTTAACCAAGTGGAAGGCCATCAGACGTCCTATAATTAATATGTGACAATGAGCTGGACTTTAAAAGCACTGGTTTTAGGGCACGTTAAATATAACCTAGCTAGAGGTTTTAAAACAGTCGCACCAGTAGAATCCCATATTGTCAGGGCGATGTCTATGTTTCAGTTTCAACATTTTTCAATTGTTCAACATTATATTGTTTGGTCAATCAGTGGGAGATTGCATCTCTTAGGAGATCCAAGTAAAGGTTGTTCTGTACAATTCTTAGCCACTCAGCGCTTGGGTTATTGAACAGCAGAGCTGACCACTCAGACTGTTTCATATCTTTTGATCTCCCTTGCATCCTTGAAGGGATCCTCAAGCATAGGCTCACAGATTGTCCCCTATATTTTATACTTTTTTCCTCCACTCTTTCGTTTTGTTCCATTTTACTACCCTTCGCTGGCTGCTTTGAGGGTGCTGTCGGAATATTTTTTTGACCCCTTGGTGGTGAGAACACCACAGAATTATGGACTGTGGTGTGTCTCTATTTGACGCCAAGAGCACAGATACAACCAGCCGTGTCTTCCTGACGAGTTTAATCCATCGGACGAAAGGTCTAGGAGCAGGCAATACAAATAGCTGTGCCTTCAAAGGGGATTACGATGGTTCCCTTAGGCGGCTAGTGAAGGGTTTCTCACATTTATAATACATTCCCCCATGTTCTTCATCTTCAATTTTTTTTTTTCTAAAAGTTTAATTTTTTGTCAAGTCATTACTATCACGACTGAAGGATCGTTAGCTTGCGCTTGTTTTCCCCCACTACTTAACGTTTCAGATTCATCAAGGAGGCGTCATTGCGTGCGGACTAGTCCATATACGCTTCACCACATCCGCTAAGTTTTGAGACCACGCTACGCATGATTTGAAGCTGATGAATATATGAATTAACAACAAAGATAAGACAATTGAAGAAAAGGGTCTCGTGGCTACTACTCAGCGGATGACTGACCTACGCACTAGCCCAACGCGCTGGTCAGACCTTGAGTTCCTACCTACTTTTTTGTGGATGTACACGGATGTGTACGCGTGGGCGAGTGTGTGTGTGCGTGTGTGTATATATGTCTTATGCAGAAGTGTATATATATATATATATATATATATATATATATATATATATATGGGGGGGGGGGGGTAAGAGCGAGCGAATGTACGCACACACGTTCGTTTGTGCGTGTGTGAGTGAGCGCAGGCGCGTGTGCTGCGTGCGTGAATGTTCAGAAGATGACTTAAGAACAAGACCATCAATTACAGCATACAAATGCGTGCGCATTCTTTTGCGCACACATGCACAACTATTACACATTGTGTGTGCGCTTGAAAACAAAGTTTACGAGAATTGATATTATTAATTTATTTAACTGAAATATCGTTTGCACCAGTAAACAACGTGGTCAGCGCAGAATATATTGTTATGAATAATAACCCCTTAGACCTTGTGTGCTTTGACTTCCTCAATTTTCATGCCAGAAACAAAGAGAGGAAGAGAATCAGTTGACACATTCTAACGCTTTTTGCCTGGTTGTTATACATATGCATTTCGTCTTCAAAGAGTTTAGATACGTATGGTTAAGTTCAGTCCATTGGACCAAACTGTTTATGTTATCCTGCAGATTAGACGCCAATATGGATCCAATTGTCATATGAAAATAATTCACAAGCTGTTCTTTTGAAAGTAAAGGATAAACCATTAATGTATAAGGAGAGTTAGTTAAGGTCCTAAAACAGACCGTTGGTGTATATACCATATTATACTGTCATAAACTCAGATTTCCAAACACATGTGTAAATCGTATGTTGTCTATTTACAAGAGAGAGAGAGAGAGAGAGAGAGAGAGAGAGAGAGAGAGAGAGAGAGAGAGAGAGAGAGACGGACAGATAGATAGACGGACAGAGAGTTGGTGGGAGGGGCAGTGAAATTGTTCTGTCCTTTGGCGAGACTGAAGACAAGCCGTTATCGTGTCTGTCCAGGAAAAGAAGGCTGAGATGGACAATTCCAGGATGATTTCCAGTGACACTAATTCGGTTTCCTTTCCTGATCAAAGCCATGAATTATTCTAAAGCAAAATCTGTCACTTCAATTTCCAGTGAATGAAAATAATTGTTCTTTTTGATCCAAGCTGCAAAACATCAACAGCAACAGCAGTACGTACCATTTTAATCTTCAGAGAATGAAAATGACTCCTCTTCTGATCCAAGCTTAAAGACGATTCCATGCAGCACATGCCACTTTGATCTGTCCTGACATGAGACCCCTTTCCTGGTTCCAGCCACAAAATATATTCAAAGCAAATGTGCCACTCAAAATTTCCACTGACTTTAACTGAGACTAATGACTAAAGTGAGACTCACTTTCTCATCCAGGCAACGGATCATTTGAAAACAAAACAATCCGCTTTCCATTTCCAGTGAATTAACAGCGAGGATTCCTTTTTTCCCGATCCGTCCCAGTCCGCTCCCCTTTGCATTCACAGCTTCGTCTGGTACTGTGAACCCCAGTCATACATGTCCTTATCGGTCGCAGGGCCTAAATGGATAAAACGCGTCGTGATTGGCACAGAGACAGCAAGATAACGCTATTGAACCCGAGATTGACACATGTGTACGCTTTTCGACACTTGCATCCACAACCCTTCCTCAACCTGTCCTCGCTGTCCTTCCGGATTTGGCTAGCTCGAAAGAAAAGGGTCAACTTGCCCCCCTCCCCCCCCCCCCCCCCCCCCCCCCCCCCTCCTCTGAACTTACCCAATTGGTACTTCAGCGCGCTCCGCATTAAGTGAGAAAGAAAATGACGAACTGATAGACGTATAATAAATGAGTGTACAATAAGGTTGTGTGTGTGTGTGTGTGTGTGTGTGTGTGTGTGTGTGTGTGTTTGTGGGAGTTGGCAGGTGAGGTGATATATCAATGTGTGCATATAAGCAAAGACATACAAAAGGTAAGAGATTAAATTAAGGGAAAAAAAACTTGTTTTCTCTAACATTTTCGGTTTCTCTCATCGTTGTCATTCTGAGCCTGCGTATCTTGCCTTAACCCTTCTTACACAAACTTCCTTGCTTCCCTCCATCGCTCCTCCATCCCTCTCTCCCATATATGTTGTCTCTGCCTGTTCTCTCTCTCTCTCTCTCTCTCTCTCTCTCTCTCTCTCTCTCTCTCTCTCTCTCTCTGTCTCTCCCTGTCTCTCTCTCTCTGTCTCTCCCTGTCTCTCTGTCTCTCTCTCTCTCCCCCCTCTCTCACCCTGTCTCTCAGTCTCTTTCTCTGTCTCTGTCCTGTCTTTCTCTGTTCTGTCTTTTTGTCTGTCTGTCTCTGTCTCTCTGTCTTGTCTCTCTGTCCATTCCTCTCCCTCTCTAATGTTCATTCACTCTTTCCTGCTCTCCTCTACTCTCTTTTTACTAGACTCATGAAAAAAAACATTATATGTGTGGCGGTGGTGTGGCTATGGAGATTTCGCAGTTTGCGAGAAAATTGCATTTGCTTCCTCAGGAATTCAATAATCTACAGAAACGACCGCCGGTGGCAAGGAGGTGTATTTCTTTTCGACAGGAAAAAGCTGCAACGTAATAACGGTGAGAAGTAGGTAAGAGGAAGGCATGGGTGTGTCTCTTGTTAATCAGTGTTTATCCATACGTAAATCTTGATATACGTGAAGGTCATTGTTCATCTACAGACGTTCGGACATGGTTTGAGCATATCCGCATTACAAAGTTAGGATATAGACTCTTATTGGGATACCCCTCGAACCTCTCGTCCCAGAAAATAGGAAACACGCACCGACATAGGCCTTATGCAGTATTCTTACAGTGTCAGGATCAGGATCATCATCATCGTCGTTGTCGTAGGCGTCATGATCATTGTGATGTCGTCGTCGGGTTGTGGAGACATCTGGTCTTCAGTGTAAGAAACCAAGTACAGTAAGGACTAGGCTTACCGTGTTACACCACCATCACCATCACAACGTCTGTCACCACCACCGTCACATCTAGTGCCCTTGTTTGCAGTAAGGAGTAGGCATTGGTAGTTGATTGTTTTCCTATTTCACCATTTATACACCTGCATTACACAAAAAAATGAGATACGTTTTGCACTCACACATGGCGACGATGTGCTCAACGGTGGACCTAATTATCTGGGCTGTCAGCACTAAATGTATCTAACAATACTGAGGTTGATTTCAGTACCGCTACGTAGGTACAGATTGTCATCCAGAGTGACGTTCTATACCGGGTTGACATGTTATATTGCAACGTTGGAACCACATGTCACTTACAGATGTGTGTGTGGACCAATGGACGAGGTTTTTTGTGTTTGCTCGTGTTCGTGGAAGGTTGTTTGTGAGCGACAAGATTATGACTGCCAGCCATGATTTGTGTGTTTCCCATTTTAAGCTTCCAAGGTCTATCTCACGATAAATTGTTTTGCTATGTACTAGAAGTACGTTGAACGTGACGAGAAAATCACGTTTGAAGCATGCATATATTTTTGAATAACACATTATCATTTCGGGGATGTTTCAATGCGACATTTGGGTGAATTTTGTCCTATACGTATACACTTTTGCTCGAGAATCTGAAGTTCTAATTGTCTAAGTGTTGCTATGCAGCCGATGGAAATGTTCTTATGTAATTTAAATGGACATTAAAGCATTGAAGCCTAAATCCTTGTCATAGATAACGGAAATACAGAATTGTCCAGAATACACCAGAATGCTGAAAGAGATGAGTGACGCCGCTGGATGAAAATATACTGTCATGTTGTCATTGAAATGCAAAAGTCCATACTGTCTTTTTTAAGTCTGTTGAATTGATTTCCAACACACACACACACACACACACACACACACACACACACACACACACACACACACACACACACACACACACACACACGCACGCACGCACGCACGCACGCACACACACACACACACACACACACACACACACACACACACACACACACACACACACACACACACACACACACACACACACACACACACACACACACACACACACACACCACGCATGTGTAACACTCGGCTCCTGTATTTTTTGGGGGGGGGCGATGTTCGAATGCCCAGTCCAGAAGAAGGAAAGGATTCGAAATGAAGCAGACAGATACTTCCCGGTCACCTATGTTTTGAGACCTTTCCGAAGCTTACACAAGAGACAATGCTGCTAAAGCATTTGCTTGGTAATCATCATACTGATAAGTTCCGAATTGACGACCATACAGAAGAAACTGACAGGTTATGGCCTGCCTACACCAACTTTCTGAGGTATTGAACTAAGCTGAAGAAAATGCTCTCCCGCTCTGAAAGAATCCTCATCCTGAAAGGCCTAAGCCTGTCCGGCTATTCCACAGCATTTCAGTGAACGTTCTACGCGAAATTCTCCATGTTCAAAATGGCGTTCCCTCATGAGTAGTCAGTGCGACGGCAACGAACGGAGATTGGAGACATTCTTATTTCGAAAGTCAGTTTTTCAGGACAACGCCTAACCGGATCGCAATGTTACCCTTGCGGATGGCAGGAAAAGGGAAGCTGAGGGAGTAGCGATCGATGGGAGGTGGGTTTTTGTGATGTGGAACTGAAACGTCTTATTCCTTTATGCTCGGATCAGTTTGTTGTGCTCAAGTTTCCAGGAAGCTTCGTTCAGCGTAACTCAAAAGGGTAATCGGCGAATCGGATCCTGAATTGCTTTGCCTCTACTCCGTGGGCTCTCGCTCTATTGTTACTCTGTTGCCAGGAAGGTTATGTGTTCACACTTTTTTTTTTAGGTTGGTTGGTTTGTCCGTCTGCAAGATTACGAACAAAATACTGATCTGTTTAAGAGAACTTGGTATAGAAATGGAATTAATCCGAAGACTCCTTAAATTCCAACATTTTGGAACATGAGATTTCCTGCTGAAAACTGAGTGAGGCGAAAACGATGACAGAAGCGGCGAAAACAATCAAGAAAAGAAACAACACTCTGTCTGATCGGAAGTGCAGCGCAGTGAAATGGAGAGCCTTTATGTGCAGATGCATTACGTTTCACATAATCGTTTCTTCCTGTGGATGATTGCGAATGTTCTCTTTTGTTCACACGTGTTTTTAGCGCGCACGATTTTACATGAATTGTATGGAAACATAGAGGGGGGATGTTGTCGATGTATTCTCTTCCCTTCGGTATTTAACAGTGGAACTCTTTCATCTAGATGTATTAAAAATGTGTAAAATAAACCGGATTTTTCTCAATGCCCAGTAAACATGACATCTGCACAGAATGATGCACGTGGAAGAAAAGTGAGATTTAAAACATGTGTACAGTATTTGCAAACACCGGCCTGTTCTTGAACTGGATTGAAAACGATGAATATAAGCAGCCTGATAAATGTTAGACACATGAAATGTGACAACCTACTCACCTGATAAAAACCTAATGCGCAATGATAGACGCATAGTGGTAAGTGTTTCAAAACAAGTTTATTCTCGCTGGGTTGTTGACATCGAATCATAAACAGCTTCCTCGCTTTCTGATAATGCCCGATATTTGTCATTTTCTCCCATTCTTTTGCTTCCTGCTTGTTCTGTTTTTTGTTTTCTCGTCTCTTCCACCTCTTGTATAAATGAGGATTCTGGAGCTGCTTTCCTGACAACGCTGATAATGAAAAGGAATAAAGAAAATAACGAAGTGGCATCAGATGCTCAGTTTGTAGAATTATTTGTCATTTAATCTTTTCAGTGTGTTTTGTTTGACGGATTTATCTATTCTCATTTTTAACTGCCTCTTTGTGATCTGGAGGTGAACAGTAGACGGACATTTGTGTGTCGAATATAATTTCTTCCATCAGATCTGTATTCTGTTTGTAGAATAGGTACTGCTTGAATGACTTAGCCTCATGCTTTAATTCTGATTTTTCAAAAATATGTCGTACATTCTGCCCTCTAAATTTGTCCACACACATTTTTTTCTTCTCTGTTTGTGATCATTGAGCATGGTACCTTGTCTTTCCTGTAGCATTTATTTGTTTATTTATTTATTTAGTTGTTGTTATCCGCCTTTACTGTCATCATTTTTGTCGGCCTCTGAGGTTCATTTACCTGCGTGTTCCAGAAAGCTGACATATTGTTTCATCTCTTTTACACGATTTATAAGATGCTTGCTTTTGTTTTTTGTTCTGGCAGACAGGTTATGAGATTAAACACTTTATGGAGAAATCTTTAGATATACGTTCCATAGTGTCTTTTTTTTTTTAGAAAACAGCTTGGTTTGTGTATTTGCCTATGTGTGGTTTTCTTGTTGATTGTTTTGTTTTATGAACCTTGGAATCGTGCATTTTCCGAATTTGCAATAATATTATATGTTGTTTTTAAGGATCTTATAAAGCTATTTCCCGTACGAAGTCTCACACAGGTTTCAAATAATTTTTTCCGACATTTTCGAAATATATGACTAGTGTTACTTGAGAAAAGCTTGATTTTATTGGCTGAAAAAAATGATATTAATATGAGCGTTATATTTTCATTTTAACATAAATTGTAACACCAAGATATATGGCACCAGTGATGATTTCCTGTCTTATATCATGAATTAATTACCCAGTACCCATTACTTTCTTTCTGTTGTTCTCCTGATTTTACTTTTTTTTTCTAGATGAAAGTCTGTTTTTCACATTTTGTCCCGGTGAGTGAATTGCTCATGTCGTTTTGAAAAAATTTCAGTATTTTTAAACTTTCAGCTGTATGGGATGCATCCTAAATAATTTCAGAGATGTGCTTTCTGAAAATTCCGGCATCAGGTCATTTGTATACATCAAAAATAATAAAGGACAAAAAATAATTACTTGAGGAACCCCTGACAGAATGGCTCTCGTGTAGACTCCCACCCATCAACAGGGACGTTTTGTGTTCTGCTGGCTAAAGAGGTTTCAGGTTTGTCTTACACTCATTTCCAATTTGGTCTTATAGAGTATACTGTCGTGGTATACTTTGACAACAGACTTGGGGAAAAAAAACAAACTTTCGTCAGTTACACTTTGATTTCAAGTCAGTTTACAGAATCATTTGAAAGAGTTTTCGTTAAAGATCCAAAAGCTTATCTTTTTCTCTGAGTCAAAGCCGAGGGACATTAAATACACTGACACTTCTAAGATGATTATCAATCATTGAAGTGTGCGAAATATGCCCGATTAATTTACTACACATTGATGTATATATGATGAACAAGTCTTTTTTTTTAAATTTCCCAGACCACATAGTTCACTTTCTTTTTTTCTTATACAATTGACTGGTATTTATTTCCTCCATTTCTTTTGTACAACTCTTTACTCAAATATCTGCAATAAAATGATGTAAAAACTGCAAGATCGTTTGAAGAATGGTTTTTTAAACAGTCCATCCGGGTATTCCATTTGGTCTATTATCCGTTTTTATTAGTATCAAACTCATCCCGCTGATATATTCCCAAATCTCTGTCATACTTTGAATTATTTGAACAATGTTGTGTTTGTTCTGGTTCTTGCTATGAGAGACGGTCTCATTGAAATTGAACAGTCTACACTCTCCTTCCCTGCTAAGAGGCGACAGCCATGAAAAGATCGAGTGCAGCCGGCTTCACTGCAAGAAAACTCAAACCGAAAACTGCTCTTTAACATCGGTATTTTAACTGATGAAGTAAACTTGCTCTTGAACTTCAGTCTTGACGTTTTCGTGCACACACGATTGTGTTTTGTCTGAGCTTGCTGCCCTGGTGGGGCCGTCGTGGTCGGCTGGGCTATAAACAACTTAACTCGAATAGAGCAGCCCGACTCGGGCACAGAGCCAGTGTGGCTTTTTGTGTACCTTTTGTTTATCGGCTGGAAGAGAGGAATACAAGAAGACGTGAAAGAAGAGGCTAAACGGTTTTCCAAGAGAGTTTCCACGTCTAGCCTTAATACGCCAGAATATTTACACGCTGCACTAAGAGGCGGCTTTACCAACGCATTGTGTACTTTGGGGCCTGCATAAAAAACCCGCACTATCAGGGAAGCTCTTGTGGCCGGGTGAGATGATGGAGGCTTTTTCTTTTCCTTTTGGAAGTGTTAAAGGTAAGGCAAGGAGAGGGGGAAGGGGATGGCAGGCAATGGAGTAGTCTGTCTAGGAGTTTTACTGCCTGTCTAAATACCCTGGTCGGTTTAGTTTTACGGCATATGTCAACCCCCCTCCCTCCCTCAAAAGCGTTTCTGGATCCTGATGAGGATTTCGTACATGCATTTTTGTGTGTGTGTGTTCTTTTTGGGAGTGGGGGTGGGGATAGGAAGGCACACATGTTTTTTTCTTTGTGGTATTTAAGGAGTTTAACAGAATATATCTGACATAAGAGATAACTGTTGAAAGGAAAAACAGTGAGAGAAGGGACTCAGAATGGTAAGGTAATGAAATAAGGCAAGTCTCAATCGTTGTGTCTCCATGATTGAAATAAATGTGATAATGAGATATGTATAACATATCTCTGAAAGCTCCGTCGTCGAAAACCAGGCGTTACTCTGTAGATTAAAATTGTATTTTAGTGTATATTTTTATGTGTATTTCAAATGATTTTATGAATCGTAGGTTTTTGCGAGCACCAGAATAATGCACTGCCAAAAACTGTTTTTGAAGTCATAGCTACTCATTGTTACCTGGCTTTGTTTTGTGTACTTGTGTGTTAGATATCACGTCGAGGACAGATGTGGGTATCATTGTCATAATGCTTTCTGAAAATCTCTCTCTCTCTCTCTCTCTCTCTCTCTCTCTCTCTCTCTCTCTCTCTCTCTCTCCCCCCCCCCCCCCCCCCCTTCTCTATCCAAGATTTTTTCCTGTGTCTATTTGCCACCGTTCCTGCCAACATCCCTTCTCTGCATGTCTGATTATTTTTCTGTCTGTATGCCTACCTCGCCGTTTCTTTCTCTCTCTCCTCCCCCCTTCGCTCTCTCTCTCTCTCTCTCTCTCTCTCTCTCTCTCTCTCTCTCTCTCTCTCTCTCTCTGTCTCTCTCTCTCTCTCTCTCTCTTCTCCTCTCTCTCTCTTTCTCTCTCTCTATTCTCTCTCTCTCTCTCCCTTCCTCTCTCTCTCTCTCTCTCTCTCTCTCTCTCTCTCCCTCTCTCTCTCTCTCTCTCTCTCTCTCTATCTCTCTATCCTGGTGGTTTTCTCTTATCTATCTGCAACCTCTCTCTCTCTCTCTTATCTGCCACACATCCCTCCTGTCTGTCTCTCTCTCTCTCTCTCTCTCTCTCTCTCTCTATCTCTTATCTCTTCCACACACACAAACACTCCTTCCGTCCTTCTCTGTCTTTCTCTCTGTCGATCTCTCTCTCTCTCTCTCTCTCTCTCTCTCTCTCTCTCTCTCTCTCTCTCTCTCTCTCTCTCTCTCTCTCTCTCTCTCTCTCTTCATCTCCATCGACAACTTTTCTTAATCTCAATTCCAATGGTATTTTTGTCGGTTCCTGTGTGACCTATATCATTTGTTGGTTTACGTTTGTCGTTAATATCATCATTATGAAGTCAAACATCAAACGTTCTTTTTAGGGATGTGGATATCCTGTCAAATTTTCCAATGCCTTCATTCGAGATCACTATAATCTACCTGTTCTCTTCTACTATACCATTAAAATCATTTGCCGCCACAGATCTTTGGTGTTCTGTATGGAAAAAAATGCATCAATTTCAGCATACAGTAATTCCCAATCCTTGTTCAGCGAGGTTTTTTTTATGTGAATGTCCTCGAGCATTCCCATTACCGGCACCCAAGCACAGCATACGGTACCTGCTGTACTAACGCTACCTCTTTGACAGCTTTACTGTCCCAAGTCTTTGACGGTTTCTTTTTTCGGGCATATGTAAGTGCCTATTTATGCACTTACGGATGAAAGTGGTCAAAAATCGATAAAAAGTTTCAGAGAGAGAGAGAGAGAGAGAGAGAGAGAGAGAGACAGAGAGACAGACAGACAGACAGACAGACAGACAGACAGACCGAGACAGGCAGGCAGAGAGAGAGAGAGACAGAGAGAGAGGGGGGGATGTATCCATCCATTCATCCAGCTAGCCAGCCAGCTGGACAGAGTATTCAAATTACACACGTTTGAGAAGCTTAGACTGTCTGAATGAGTGGCTGGAGAAAGTGATTATACAGCTCTTTTTCACTTTGCGTTACGAGTGACATAAGCTGGTCTATACCGTAGACGATGTATGCGACGCAAGTGACATTTAAAGTCAGACACTGCAGGCAAAAGGTGCTTGAGAATGTGTCTCCCTTTGCTGATGATGGTAACTGAAGCTGGCGACAGTCGATCTCGTTTTGCTTGTCGTAGACGAACCTCTGTTCTCTCCATCTCTCTTTCGCTTTTCCGTGCATACACACCGAAAGTGTGATTGAATCACTTTCTTTCTTCACTCTCTCTCGCTTTCTCTCTCTCTCTCTCTCTCTCTCTCCTCTCTCTCTCTCTCTCTCATCTCTCTCTCTCTCTCTCTCTCTCCCTCTCTCTCACCCTCCACTCTACATGTCTCTCAGTCCCTCCCTCTCACTCTCCCTCTCTTAGTCTCCCTGTCCGATTTTCTCTCTGTCTCTTTTTGTCTCTGTCTCTGTCACTGTCTCCCCCCCCCCTCTCTCTTTCTCTCTTCTTTTCTCGTCCATTTTGTGTGTGGTTGAATTTTGTCCAAAAAAAGGGGCGTTGGCTGTACTGGTTTCTGCAGGATCAAGGGCATTTACCCTGTGCAGTGAAGTGCTAGCACCATATGCTGCATGTGTAATGGTGTACGTGTGAAAAAGTGTATGTGTATGTTGTGTGTAATCCATCTCACAATAGCCGTTGGTGTGTCAAGACGAATGCATCTTATCTGTGAATGATGGAAACAACATTAATGTTGTGGTGATTGGAATGACTAAAGAAAGTTTGTGAAGACCAAGCTGTAAGTTGGCGTCCTTTTGAAGTTTGAAGTTACGAAAATGTCGAAACGTGGAGCAGAAAGTTCTGGACAAGATGCGAAAAAGAAAAAAAACTTGGTCAAAAGTCCCGAAAAGAATACTCGGAAAAATTCCCCTGCATACGACCTTCGGCTAAAGGTGTAATTGTGCAAGGTGTACCACTTGCGAGTCCGACTTCACAATTTCCCATGGTGGATGTGAAGCGTCACCTTGAGTCACGCAAGCACATCGATTCCTCTAACGTGCCGAATTCTTTCCAGCATCACACAGTTTTTTTTTTCAGACTGTAGACACCTCAAAGAGGATGAAATGAGGAAAAGGGTAATTCGGGCTGAAGCATTGGTGGCCGGATTTTTTGTCGAGTACATCATCGCTCTTAGCGCAGCCGACCATGCATCCCAGCTTTTTAAAGAAGCGTTCTTAGATTCGGAGATCGCCAAACAGTTCAAGAGCGGTCGAAACAAAGACAACACACATTGTGAGGACCCTTGCCATGGGGG
>JADBJO010003946.1:217500-220269 GCA_016801955.1 Conus betulinus | reverse complement strand
TGCTGATTGATCAACTATATGTCCTTTTATCACATTTAGAATAAATTCATTAATTTCATCTACATATTGTTTATCCTTTAGTAGAGATACATTGAGTTTCCAGAATCCTTTAGATTTTTCACTTTTACCGAATTTCAAACATAATGTAACCATTGAATGGTCAGATCGATAACCTGGTTCAATATCAGAATTTTCATAATAAGAAATAAGATACTTAGATAGTAAAAAGAAGTCTAATCGATTTTGTTTAAGTGGAGTTCGTTTACGCCAGGTATATCTCCTACATTTCCGGATTCTCTTTCCTCCATATGTCTGCCAGCCCAATTTCTTCTGTCATGTTTATGAGTTCTTCTCTTGCTTTCCGATTATTATCGTGTGTACATAATTGTAACAGTCAAGATGGGGATCCATTGTGATGTTCCAATCACCCGCACAAATAATATAATTGGTGTCATAACTCCTTATGTTTTCCTTAAGCGTGCTGTAAAATAGTGGATCATCTTTCATTAGGCCCATACACATTAACCAGGAGAAAGTATTTTTTCAAATGTACTAAATGCTACAATTATGAAGTTACCGTCTTTATCTCGTTGGACATTTGTTATTTTGAATTCAAAATTATTTGAAAATGATACAGCTACACCTCAGGAATTTGACCGATATGAGGCAAATAAGCATTTATAGCCCCATTCTGCAGTTACGTATTTCTCAAGTTTCTTGGTAAAGTGGGTGTCCTGTAGACAGTAAACTGAATAGTTTTGCTGTTTTAAATAGTGAAAGATATCCCTATGTTTATGTATGTCACCTAGACCTTGACAATTTAAGGACGCAATAGTTGGACTATCCATGGCGATTGAAAAAAAACATTTCAAGCATACAAAGCAAGTTAAACACAATGGAAAACAAGAATGAAGCCCAGTTCCTCCATAAATCACAGCTTATATAACAATAATCCTCATTGAGTACATTGACGCACTGCCCCACAGTCTGTTACACAGAAACACATATTAACAGATACAAATATGAAAAAAAAGTGTACATAATCTCTGCATGAGAGATCTGAAAAATACGTAAAAAGATGTCGTAATCTACTTGACCACGGCAAGCGAGCACTGAGTGCAAATGACTTATTAAAAAAAAAAAATAAATAAATTTTAAAAAAAAAGAGGGGGGGGGGGGGGGGGATTGTGATCGACCGACGTTTCAGAAGAAAAGAAGAAAGAAAGGCTTGAAAAAATAAGAAAACATTCTCATTATAGTCTGAAAGGAAAAATATGAAATGCAACGCAAAGTAGACATGAATGGACACGATGAATTATGAAAAAGAAAGCAGACCGAGGTCGATTGAGGACTGAGCAGATGAGCCAGGGGGGTGGTGTAACTACGGTCCAGGTTGTAAAAATAATAGTATAGGGGGGAACGCACACACACACACACACACACACACACACACACACACACACACACACACACACACACACATACGGGCGCGCGCGTGCACACACACCCACACACACCCACTTACTCCATCAAAACTAAAAAATGATTAAGGGTGTGTCGATTCTCCAAAAATTAACCATATTTATAGATCCACAAAGTGTGAAATTGCGGGGATGGTGTCAGAGCAGAGAGGGAGAGGTGGAGGGGGGGGGGGGGGGGGGGGGGGGGGGGGGGGGGGGAGGGGGGGGGGGGGGGGGAAGGGGGGGGGGGGGGGGGGGGGGTCACCAGGGAAGGAAGGGGCCATCAAGAAATAAAAAAAAATCCTTTTGTGTGTATAAAAAGAAAAATAATAAAAGCGATAATTAGAAAAAGCAATAAAAAAAAAAAAAAAAAAATAAAAGTGTCATACCTTGAGATACAAGCTGTTTTTCTTTTGACTAAGATGTGTGTGTGAGAGAGAGAGAGAGAGAGAGAGAGAGAGAGAGAGAGAGAGAGAGAGAGAGAGAGAGAGGAGAGAGAGGAGAGAGAGAGAGAGAGAGAGAGAGAGAGAGAAGAGAGAGAGAGAGAGGAGAGAGAGAGAGGAGAGAGAGAGTTGAGAGAGGAGGAGCGTGAAGAGCGTTTTTTCGTTTAATTTGGGGGGGGGGGGGGGGGGGGGGGGGAATCACCTACAATGCTAACCTACAAGGCTAAGCTACTCACTCCCGATTCATGACCTGAGTCTTTCTCACTGCAGGAGAGAGGCCTCCAGGAGGCAGGAGTTGAGTTTTTTCACTTGCGCTGGATTGTTTGCCGCTCCAACTCCGTGTCACCCAGCGCACACCACACCCACGCGCACTCACACAAATGCGCATGTGGTTTGGGTTGATAAGATTATACAAAACAAAGGCAAAAAATGGGATTTACAAGTAAGTCAGCCAAGAAAGAAATCACTCAAACGACGCACACCGACAAATCGATCAGAAATCCTTCAGTCAGTCGGCGAGAAAAAAAAAAAAAAAAAAAAAAAAAAAAAAAAAAAAAAAAAAAGCCGGCAGACCAACACAAAACTCCCCACAGCTACCACAGACCTGTCACAAACCGTTTTGCAACAACAAAAAAATGTGAACACAAACTACAACAAGGGGGAAAAATCCACGCGCACACACACACACACACACACACACACACACACACACACACACACACACACACTCTCTCTCTCTCTCTCTCTCTCTCTCTCTCCTCTCTCCCCCCCTCCCTCCCCCCCCCCCCCCCCCCCCTCTCCCACTGTCACACACGCGCGCGCGCGCGCGCGCGTGTCCAAACATACACAATTCATCTGTCTACGCG
>JADBJO010003946.1:205000-215000 GCA_016801955.1 Conus betulinus | reverse complement strand
AGAGAGAGAGAGAGAGACTTGTATGGATATCACGAAAATTTGAATGTCGTTCAACTCATTTGTTCGGAGAAAAAAAAAAAAATCAACCTCTAGGCAAAAACAAAAAAATTACAAGAAAGCAAAACATAAAAAAAAAGGGGGGGGGGGGGGGGAAGAAATCTAACGAAAAACAAACTGAGGAAGGGTGGGGGGGAGGGATGATCTGTAAATGCTTTACACTTTACATAATTATCTACTCTTACATATATGCAACGTGTACGTTTATAGTACTGAACAATATCATACATTATTATTTTTTTTTCCCTTGAACTAGACTGATGCACAGGCTTTATGGATTCCATTGCACTGAACCGTTGGAATGGAGTGCATGCCCTTGGATTATATTCAGCTTGTTTTGGTCTTCTGCTTCTTTCCCTGCTTAAAAACAGTCAGCTTCCTGGCTGTGAAGATCCTGCTGCACCATTATTGCGTGTGTTTACATTCTTGTCAACTATTCTGTGTTCGTTTTCTGTGTTGCTTCAGTGATCACTTGCCAGTTGCCTAATTATTTGTGGGGCCCGACTCTCTTAATTTCGAGTGCAAAGACAGAATTACCGCCGTCAAATGAAAGCGTTACACTTTTATTTGCAATTTTGTTTATTCTTTCGTTTGACGGCGCAGTAATTCTGTCTTTAATGTTTGTTTTAATATCTGCCTGCGGTCATCCAACTTTGAAACCGATGCATTCCGTGATCTCGGGGTTGTTGGTTTCGAATTTCGGTACAGGGGGATTTTTTCCCCCTCGGAGTTAACATTGGTTCGGACTCCATTCCCCATACAGTCCTTCGAATGAGACTATAAACCGAGGTTCCGTGTATGAACGCACGCACAAACATCTTACACACACGTAAAATCCCATCACCAACTTTGGGAAGAGAAGGCCAGTTTGGCCGTTGGTATGGATGACACGTTACACACAGCATGCACCTTCCCCGAAGATGGAGTATATCTGCCTTAATGACGGGACAAAAAAACGATCATATGCACAAAACTCCACTGTCTATACAGGCAGTGTCCGCAGGATTATCAGCCTGCGTACGCAGAAGAAAGAAAGAAAGGAAAAAGGAAAAAAAAAAAAAAAACAAAAAAAAAAAAAGGAAAAAAAAAAAAAAACCCCAAAAAAGGAAAAAGAAAGCACAAAGTAACGAAAGAATCACTTGAAAAGGATAGTTGAATTGTGTAAACATTTGGTTATGTCTGTTTTGTACTACACACTGTTTTCCCACAAAAATGAATTTTGAAACACAAAAATACACACCACACAGTTGCAAAGTTGTATTGAAAAACCTCTGGGAGGCTGCCGACGCTGACAACTTTGTCACGATGTGAGACATTCACACGTATGCAAGTTGAGGCGAAATACAGGCAGGGTGAGAATGCAGCAAGAAGGTAAACAGAATAATGTAGACAATGGTCATTTCTTTACGGTAACCACAACACCGAAACGAGTAAGGGACGTCGAACAAGATGATGACGATGACGACGGACGACGGTGACGATGATGATGAGCACGATGACTATGATGATGACGCCTGGGACACACTAGGTCAGCTCAAAAGATATGTGGCTGCAGTCGAGGTAAGTCGCTCCTAATATACTCTGCTTTGCGGCTTGCGCGACAGCAGGGTTCTTGTCAATTCTAGCACGCTGGAGTAGCCTAGCAGGAGCCTCAATTAGAGTGTTTCATAATGAGGATCTAAACTACGCCGTGACAACATCATCAGACAACCTGTTCCAAGTGCCGGTCAACTCTTAAATCAACTGCAGAGGCAGCTGCAAAGAGTTCCAGCTGGATCTGGTGGAAGAGGACTAAAGGTGAACTTCACGAGGCTTAGATTTCCCAGCTTGGAACAGATGCTCAATAACAGTGTAAGACATTTTGTCTGGCAAAGGCACCCCTTAATACACCCCACCCCCGTCACAAGTTGTGGGTTCGAATTACGACAGTGCCGGGGTAAAAGATCTGGCACCAGAAAGGGGGCCGGAATAGCTCAGTTGGTAGAGCGCCGGACTCGTGATCCTGGGGTTGCTGGTTCGAATTCCGGTACAGGGGGATTTTTCCTCTCGGATCTGACTCTATTCCCATACAGTCCTTCGAATGAGACTATAAACCCAGGTTCCGTGTGTGAACGCACGCATAACATCTTGCACACACGTCAAATCCCATCACCCAACTTTCAGAAGAGAAGGCCAGTTCAGCCGTTGGTATGAATGACACGTTACACATAGCATGCACCCCCACCCCCCGAAGATGGAGTATGGCTGCCTTAATGGCGGGATGAAAAACGGTCATACACACAAAACTCCGCTGCCTGTCTGTACAGGCAGTGTCCGCAGGAGTATCAGCCTGCGTACGCGCAAGAAAGAAAAGAAAAATGGCAGCAGAAGGGATCCGGGTGTCATGACCTGGATGTGGCCCGGCAGCCCTTAGAATGTAAGGAGTTCAGGGCTGAAACACCTGTCTGAAGGGGGAGGGGGAGGGGCTCTCTCCTCAGCAGGCCTTCCTCTGACAAGGCATCCTTAGTGTTTCTCCTTACTCGGTTGCTCGACGACGCAGATCTTCACTTCCGCTACATTAGGTTCTATCATTTTATGTACGTGTTTATTCATTCACCTTTTGCTTGTGTGTTTGTTTTGATAGAGCTACCAGCTTATATGTCTATATTCTAGAACTGAACTACACGGCTCTTGAAAAGTTGTACACATGTTTTCTCTGATAGGAATTCGAAGGACGTCCTTATTATCTCCGTATGCTGTCTTTTTTATTTTTTTTATTTTTTTTTTTTTTGAGCAGCAGTGTGCTAGTTACCTTTAAAGTTCACCGTCAATGAAGACATACAAAATTCTTCTCCAGATCATTCACTCTTAGCTGTATTCTGTCGTTTTCTGCACTCCTCACTCTCATGTGAGACAACCTTTGCCAGCATTTTGCCTTCCAAGTTTTATTGCACTGCAGTTTTGTGGATGGAACTTTAAAAGCCACTTGTCCGACTATTCCTGAAGCCTTTCTATATTTCCTGGAGTTTCTGATTGCCTACTACTCTGTCAGTTCTGTTACACAGCTCAATGTCATCGGCAAACATTTTTTTTTTTTAACTACTTTTAACATCCTTCTTGGGATGGTCATTGATGAAGATAACGACCAGAATCACATCTAGGACACCTCCATGGGGAATGCCACTGTTAGGCCTAACTGGGGCCTAACCCGAACATATTCCGTTGATCTTTGGATAATTCTTTCAATTCCTAGTATCACTATTCTCTCCAGTTAACTAACACCCATGGGGACACTGAAATGAAAAGCTTTTTGGTCATCCATTAGATTTTTGTTTTCTCCTTTATCAGTGATGTTGGTCCAGGTATACATGACTTCCAACAACAGTTGGGTGAAACATGACCTGCCTGGCATAATTATGATAAAAGTCGTGTTAACTTTCACGGATCAAATTATTTTGTTGAACGTTGGACATAACTTGACCCCTGATCGGTCTTTTCCATGATCTTACAGACGTCTGATAGCAGAGAGAGACATCCAAGAGTCAAGACATGGATGCGGCCTGCCCCCCCACTCCCCCCACCCCCCTCCACCATCTAAATGTTTCGGGTTCGAATCCCATCAGCGCTGTGGAGAAAAATCTGACAACAGAAGGGATCCCGGGAGTCATGACTTGGATGCGGCCTGGCCCCATCAGAACGTAAGGAGTTCAGGGCCCAAAACACTTGCCTGAGGGGGGACTCTTGCCTGAGGGGGAACTCTCCTCTAAAAACCTTCTGCTGCCTGCAATTCCTCCCTTCCCTAATGCAGGTCAGGCTCACTGTCAGGCGGACATTCCGCTGCCTTTCTTGAACACCAGTGTCGGGGCCAACCCCCACTCCTGTCCAGTCGTTGAAGCTGGATACCCTGAAGCAATGGGCTGTTGATCTTGCCAGCTCATCCTGCGGCTCAGTCTGGACAGAATTATCGGCGGGAGCCTATCTGAACCCAGTGCTAGTCTAGGTTTACTGATTCCTTCTGCGATTTCTGTTTTGATGTCTTCGTGTCTTCATTGCATTGAGGTTCTGCGTGGTTCTACAACAAAAACAAACAAACAAACAAAAACAAATTCACCTTCCTTTTCCTCTTCTTCTTCTAAAAATGGTGGAAAGCCCGATTCAGTGGTTTGATTAATTGATCCATGTTGCTTACAGCCAAGCCGACCGCAAAGGGCTATATCGGGGCCGTCACCTCATTGAAGTCGTGTGGACTGTAAACCTACAAGGAAGTGGAAAGTGGGCAGAGGGGGAAACATAGCAACCACGTTCCAAAGAAATTTTTTAGCAGCATGTAACCAAAACAACACACACACACACACACACACACAGAGAGAGAGAGAGAGAGAGAGAGAGGGAGAGAGAGAGAGAGAGAGAGAGAGAGAGAGGAGAGAGAGGAGAGAGAGAGAGAGGAGAACACGGGAAATAGCTCTAGCAATTTTTGAATGTTCTATCCAAGAGTAGCGTCCTTTTCTGTCACCACCTCCGCATGGCGATCGGCAGACGGACTGGGCAACCTGGCTAGGCCCCAGTGGGACTTGATTTTCTCAGCCACAATCTTCTCAACAACGGGTGGCCTGTTGCCGACAAAACGATCAATACATGTTTGATCGATCCGGCTTCAGTCGAAAGAAAGATTGCGCCAGCCAGGGTATGGTATCGCTTGCTGTCGTTTTTGTTTTCGCTAACAACATGATCATCATGCCTCGTTGACATTTTGATTTTCCGATTTCGTCGCCTTGTGCTAGTGCCAAGTTTTCCTGAGGCAAAAACTCTTACGAAATGTGCGCTCGTGCCACCGTTGAAACGAATTTGACGGCAGTGTAGTTTTTAAATGTCTGAAGTGAACAGCGTTTTGTGAACATGTGTGAACATGATTCGAGACGAACTGCAATCGGGGATTTGGTGTTGTAAAACAGGTAACCAAAAGTGGTGCAACAGATCTCGTCATAGCTATTTTTGACGTGGAGCGGAAAGTTATAAAGTTTCGTTTTCATTGAATAAGGGCTTTTGCACTTGCGGACAAGTCTGTGTGGTTTTATCAGTTCTTGTTGCGCGTCGGCATAATTGTGCGTACATAGATATATATTCATCTTCATCACATTGGAAACGCCGAAAGTGAAAAGGGTGAGACAATCAATATGTGATGTTGTCTTTATATTGTTTCATTAGATACAGCTTATGCATGAAAAGATAGTAGAAAAGTGCACATGTGGTGGTTTTTATCTGTTCTTGTTGCACGTCGGCATAATTGTGCGTATATTATCATCATCATATATGGAATCGCCGAAAAGTGAAAAGGGAGAGACAATTTGTGACGTTGTCTTTATATTGATTCATTAGATCCTGCTTATGCATGAAATGATAGTAGTAGAAAAGTGCACATGGTGCTGCCGAACTGTAGTGGATCAGAAAAATCAGATAATTTTTTTTTTTTTTTGAATGCGTACAAGCAAACAATTTAAAGATTGTACTGAGTTCATACTGACTCAGCAAAATGAAATGACAGTGTGTGAAAAAAAAAAAAAAAGGCAGTTGGCTCTCTTCTAACGAAATGTGTTTGCAGGTCAGTAATAGTCAACAATGACAGCTGACCTTCAAATTTGAAGATTGAATATGGGCTGTTGGTGATTGGCTGAGCTTTCTTCCCCCCCCCCCCCCCCCCCCCCTGCTCCTCCCCCTCCCCCCCCCCCCCCCCCCCAATTTTCCCATTGGATTCAACTAATGAGATTAAGAGAAAAACTTAAAGCTATAGCAGGGGTATATGAGCATGCAGCACAGCAGCGATGAAAGATTTTCCCGTTCCCTAGCTGCAGGTATGGATGTTGCTTCTTTCTTTGTGGGGTGGGGATCATAAGTTCTAATTTCAATTCCGGATTCAGTATTTCAGTTTCAGTTTCAATTTGATCAAGGAGGTGTGACTGCATGCAGACTGTTTATTGTCCGTCGAGACGACGATGAAGACCATCTAGTCATCCTGGGATTGGGGGTGAGTGCGTAGATGGTTGGTCAGGCTGATCTGCATCCGGAAAGATCTATCACAGTACAGACAGGGGATGCTGGCAGCAGCTGGAGATCTGTTGACACTGGTCTTCCTGATCATCCTGCACTGCTCAGCTGCAGCAGTTCTGTTGCTTTTACAGGTCTCTGCATGCAACACCACATCCGCAAAGTTTTGAGACCACACTGCACATGATTTATAGCTGATGGGATAAATGAATTAATGACTAAGGTGAGAGAATTTAAGAAGAGGGTCTTGCGGCTACTCCTTAGCAGATGTCTGACCTATGCATTAGGCCAACGCGCTGGTCAGACCTTGAGTACCTACCTAACATTGGTTGTACCATTATTGTCACTGAGTGTATGTGTGGTGAGTGTACATGTGTGTGTATGGGTATGTGGGCACGGGCCCATGTGTGTGTGTCAGTGTAAGTGGTGCCCAAGCGTACATGTGTATGTGTGTGTGTGTGTGTGTGTGTGTGTGTGTGTACCAACGAATCAGGAGTTGCGGCTTTAATCTGAATACACAAAAAGATAAGATGGCTAGACTACATCTTGATCCAGTACTTGAAACAGTGTCTTTGAAGTGAAATGGTAGAAATGGTTTTAAACAGTCAGTTCTTTTCTTCACAGCATCAGTTGAAAAGAAAAGTAGAATCAAAGTCTGCTCACCCCCTTCCTCCCATCTCCAAAGGTCTACTATCAACTATTAGTTCTGACTGTGGTTTGTGCGACCATGGACTGAAGAGGCAAGCAGTTCACAAGAGCACAAGCGGGTGATGTGTGGAACCATTGTTCTAGGACTGTTAACACTTTCAGTACTGCTGGCAGTGAATGCAGATCCAGAATGGTAAATCATTCATAGCTGCCTTTAAGTATAGATACTGGGACCATAGGAAGCATTTATTGACTAGTAGATTTTCAGATTCATTGGATTCAGCCTTTAATGTGAATAAGGTGGTCACTGTGCAGGGTAAAAGTACCATGTTTTCAGTATTTCCAAATCAGTTCTGTTGTCTTCAAAGATAAAGAAGTAAAACTGAGGACTGTTCCCTCTCAAGGTAGAGAAACTAGAACGTATCAGCAAATACAATGAACAGCTGCTAAAAAAACTTAGGTCATGGTGGAAGCAGACTTTCAAGAACTGATTGATGACAAGGACTTGCCAGCTTTTAAATGAAGTGTACCCCACCAACTGCGGTAGTGCTGTGATCAACATCACTGACTCCCAGGCCAAGAGATTGTGGGTTCCCTTTCAGCAGCATTGAAGTCATGGGATTTTACAACAGCAGTCCGCCCCTTCCCATTGTGGAGTATACTATGGGCTTGGAATTAAATGACAAGACTGAACTACACACTCAATTTTCATCCTCTTGAAGGGAAAAAAAAAAAAAAGAAAAAAAAAAAAACAAGATGCAAAGCACATAAATGTACTCCCAGTGTTGGATACGCGTGAGATATTCCATAGAGAGGAAAAACCGTTTTGGACCCTTGTAGCCGTTAGTAACAGCTGTTCTGTTAAACAGCGACCAGCATCTGTGACCCATAATGAACATACCTACAAATATTCAGAAAGGTCGGCCATGTACTTTCTAAGATTTTCCATAAAGAAGAAAATTGTTATGGGCCGTTATAGCCATTAGTAACAGCTATAATGGTAAAACAACACATCGGGCATCATCCGTGACCCATCATGAACATACCTACAAATTTTCAGAAAGATCGGCCAAGTACTTTCTACGATATTCCATAAAGAAGAAAAACCATTATGGGCCATTATAGCCATTAGTAACGGCTGCTGTAACAGTAAAATAACACAACGGGCATGATCTGTGACCCATAATAAACATACCTACAAATTTTCAGAAAGATGGCTGTTAGTAATGGCTATAACGATAAAATAACACATCGGGCGTATATGTGACCCATAATGAACATACCTACAAATTTTCAGAAAATCGGCCAAGTACTTTCTGAGATATTGCATAAAGAAGGAAAACTATTATGGGCCATTATGGCCATTAGTAATGGCTATAACAATAAAATAATACTTTGGGCATGACCCATAATTAATATACCTACAAATTTTCAGAGAAAGATCAGCTCAGTAGTTTTGTCTGGAGCAAGTGGAAAACATTTTGACCACGGACGGACACACACACACACACACACACACACACACACACACACACACACACACACACACACACACACACACAGCATTTCTTCATTCCCATTCTAAAGTACTCCCTGTTCTATAAGAACTGGGAGTACAAAAACAGCTAAATGGAAACATCTGTAAAAGAGAGTTTCCTGAAATTTCTTGAAGCAGTTTGCAAACAAGAGATGAATAAGCATTTTCATACCAATCTTGTGGAAACCCTGGTCCACAAATGTGGCCTGTCAACTCACTGAAACATTGTGAACTCAGCATATTTTATTCCTGACCTTACAGTTTTATCCTGCTTTATGCACTCACTGTGTGTGTACAAGGGCATGAAAGCAGTGATTCAAAGAATGGAAATTGTCATTTTGAGGTTACTGAACAAAATTTTGGCCGCAGCCATACTTAAGTCTTAATACATCAATGTTTTGATAATGATAAGATTATCTGCACAGTAGACATCTATATTTGACCTGGTAGACGCACACACACACAATGTACCTGTGGTGCTCATGGGTTTGCTGGGTCAGTTTGTTGCTGAAATACACATCCATACATTCTTTTGTGCTGTTGATTTTGTGCCTTTGGACATGTTTTAACTTGTATCTAATACGTACACATCTAAGTTTTTTAAAAATTTTTATGGCTCTGCTTTTTTTTTTTTTTTTTTTTTTTTTTTAAATTCATGTTCTCTGTGATGGAACTGAATAGGTGTCAGCAACTACAATCACCATTTTGGAAGGGAAGTGATTCACAGAGTAGGTAAAGGTTACTGACTCCTGATCCTACAAGATCATGGAGACTGTTGCTGGTGGGGATGGTGGTGCTCTCCAGGGCGGGTTGGTTCCGTGGTTAAGCAGTTATTTTGATCAGTAAGGGGGTTAGTAGGTGGTATTCTGTGTGTGTTGGATCAGTGCGGACACCGTTAAAGACGTACTGGCCCCAGCAGCAGAGCATTGTTGCCTCAGGTGGGTTGTCTCATGAGGTCTTGACTGCTTCCTGTGGACTGCTGGGGTCAGGGCTACGGTTGTGTCTAGGAGAGCCAGAAATGAATAGCATGGGGGGTGTGCCAGTGGGGTTTAGAGAGGGGAAGGATGGCGGGTGGGGCAGGGGTGGGGGGGACGAAACAGCCAAAAAAGAAAAAAAAAATAATGATAGCTAACTGATGGAAGAAGCGGATGGCTTTGTGACTTTGTCATCTGCTTCTTTCATCAGTACAGTCCTTTGTCTTGCTTCATTGTCTCTTTGTCTTTAGCTTGTCATCAATGCAGTCTTTTATCTTCCTCTGTTGTCTCTTTGTCTTCAGCTTGTCCTGAATGCAGTCTTTTATCTTCCTTTGTTGTCTCTTTGTCTTCAGCTTGTCATGGATGCAGTCTTTTATCTTCCTTCATTGTCTCTTTGTCTTCAGCTTGTCGTGGATGCTGTCTTTTATCTTCCTTCGTTGTCTCGTTGTCTTCAGCTTGTCATGAGTGCAGTCTTTTATCTTGCTGCATTGTCTCTTTCTCTTCAGCTTGTCATGAATGCAGTCTTTTGTCTTCCTTCGTTGTCTCTTTGTCTTCAGCTTGTCATGAATGCAGTCTTTTGTCTTCCTTCGTTGTCTCTTTGTCTTCAGCTTGTCATGAATTCAGTCTTTTGTCTTCCTTCGTTATCTCTGTGTCTTCAGCTTGTCATGAATGCAGTCTTATATCTTGCTGCATTGTCTCTTTGTCGAGAACTGCTTCTTTCCTCAGTACAGTTCTTCATCTTGATTCATTGTCTCTTTGACTG
>JADBJO010003946.1:197500-200000 GCA_016801955.1 Conus betulinus | reverse complement strand
CTGGATCTCAGTCTGATAATCTGCTCTTTTTTTCTTCTTCTCTCCCTTGGGAGTCTCTGGGATGCAGCTTTAAAGAACAGTTCACCAGGCTTCTTCCGTTTTTTGTCAGTAGTTTTGAGTCTCAGCTTAGGTTGCCCCTGTCCATTCTGCAACGTTGTCCATGTCTGTGCTTCCATCCCGTCTTCCTCCCTCCACAATTCCGTAGGAGATTGTTTTTAGCAAAGCCAACGTATCTTGTCACATCTGTCCTTTGGTTTGGTTTCCTTAAGTTTACTACTCTTCTCTGGCTGCTTCGGGGTGCTATTGGATTCTTTTTTGCACCCTTGGTGGTGAGAACACCATGGTATTATGGACTGTGGTGTGTCTCTATTTGACGCCAGGAGCGCAGAAACAACCAGCCGTATCTCCCTGATGTTTTCGACCCAGCGGACGAAAGGCCTCTGAGCAGGCAATACAAATATATCTGCCTTTAAAAGGGGATTGCGATGGTTCCTTATGCAGCCAGTGAAGAGTTTTCATATCTGATATATTTTCTTAATTTCAAGTTCCCAGTTTTTACATCTTCAACCCCCCCCCCCCCCCCCCCCCCCCCCCCCCTTTAAGTCCAAAGTTTTGCCAAGTCATTACTATGAAGACAACTTAGTTGTTGGCCTGCGCTTGTTTCCCCCCACTATTAGATTGTTCGTCTTTGTATTTGTCTGACTTTATTCAGTTTAAAAGGCTGTGCCAGTCTTGAATAAAAGTTACTCTGTGTTAGGTTTCCTTATGGAGCAAAACTACCCCACTTGTTTGCTGTTTATTGTTTGCTGTTCCCTGCCTCATTTCATTACCAACATCTGTCCTTGTCAGTGTTCAGAAACAGTCATTGATGTTTGTTGGGTTCTTGTCTGTTCTTCCATCCCGTCTCCTTCCCTCAGTAATTCCATAGAGGATCGTTTCAACAGCGCCGTTGTATTTGGTCACATTTGCCCGTGTGTTGGTATTCAGAAGCAGTGATGGATGTTTGTTGGGGGTTTTGTGTGTGTGGCAGAACCAGGTGTCGCTGCCGTCGTCGTCTGTTGAGACCTCGCCATGCATGGGAAGAGTATGGATCGGCTCATCGCCGACCTCAGCACCCGCCGCCGCTACCAGATCTGCCTGCTGATCTTGCTGGGGCTGAATTACGTGCCCTTGGTCTTCAACCATGTCATCATGGCATTCTACAAGTACACTCCACCTCATGAGTGTCAGGTGTCCTCCCCTCTGCCGTCCAGCAACCTCACCAAGTAATTGTTTGGTGTATGCTGTTTATGTGGACTTGTAACGCAGCGAGTTGTAGCTATCACAATGTTTGGGTTGTCTGTATGTATGTGTGTGTACTGTGTGTGCATATGTGTGTGTGTGTGTGTGTGTGTGTGTGTGTGTGTGTGTGTGTGTGTGTGAGAGTGTGTGTGTGTGTGTGTGTGTGTGTGTGTGTGTGTGATGTGTATATGTATGTGTGTGTGTGTGTGTGTGTGTGTGTGTGTGTGTGTCCATGATAAACTTTATTGGCTCGGTATTTCCTGGGCAAGCAAGCTCAACCAAACTTCACTAAAAATGATGCTGGATGATAAGAACTTTCTGAACATCTCCTGCATGAAGAGGCTACCCAATGGTCGTGATAAAAGCCTTTAAGAAAAAGAAAAATCCTAATTTCCCGGTGACCTCCCCATGGTATGAATTCACTGTTGGTGTCAAGTCAAGGGAGGTCGTGGGATTCCAGTCTTGTTAAATACTTTGTGGGATTTTTTTCTGCCTGAGCTGGCTTCTTCTCCCCCCTTAGTGGAGCGTGGCAGTGAGCCTACATGGGAAGACAGGAATAACTCCCCAGAGTGCCACCCACTTAAAGGTTTACTGCAGAGGCCGATGATAATCAGTCAGCTTTAGCAGATGTATCAAGTGTACCCTGGAATGGCTTCCAGTCCTGCGAAACCAACCACCCCCCCCCCCCCCCTGGAAAGCAGACACGTCACATTCAGCCTGTGATAAAGGGAGGTAATCAATCCAGTCTTGCATCGTCGCTTGGCTGCCCTTGAATAGGACGCCCCAGTCTTGTTGTTGATGGGTTCAGCCGCTCAGTGCCAGTCAGTCTAGCGCTCTCGGGGACACTTACCTGTACCTTGCAGAGGCGGTGGTTGTGTTGATTTTAAGTGCTGCAGAATGCACCTGTCACCGACCCTGGGAATGTTGGCTCCTTGGCCTGACAGGAGGAACCCAATGCTGATGAGCTGAAGAGGAGATTGTGGCAACAGCAAAGACCTTTGGAAGTTTCGGTCTCGGTTGTCTTCGGTCCACTAGCATTACCCTGAGGCATTGTCCCTGCTGCCTCTTTCAGTTAGAGGGCAAGAAGGGATGGCAGAAAAATGTCACACAGACATATTATTATATGCACACACACAAACCTTCTGGTCTAAATATTATTCAGGTCCAGTAAAAGACAAGTTTTATGCTTGTAACGGCTTACTGATACGAAACCTATAAC
>JADBJO010003946.1:190000-192500 GCA_016801955.1 Conus betulinus | reverse complement strand
GAGGGTAGCACATAAAAGCTCAATAAGGGTAGTTTATAAAGCTCAATAAGGGTAGCTCATAAAGCTCAATAAGGGTAGTTTATAAAGCTCAATAAGGGTAGCTCATAAAGCTCAATAAGGGTAGCTCATAAAGCTCAAGAAGGGTAGCACATAAAGCTCAATAAGGGTAGTTTAAAGCTCAATAAGGGTAACACATAAGCTCATTAAAGGAGCACAAAAAGCTCAATAAGGGTAGCCCATAAAGCTCAGTAAGGGTAACTCGTAAAGCTCAATAAGGGTAGGCATAAAGCTCAATAAGGGTAGGGCAATGAGCTCAATAAGGGTAGCCCATAAAGCTCAATAAAGGTAGCCCATAAAGCTCAATAAGGGTAGCCCATAAAGCTCAATAAGGGTAGGCATAAAGCTCAATAAGGGTAGCCCCCATCATGCTCAAGAAGGGTAGCCCATCATGCTCAAGAAGGGTAGCCCATAAAGGTCAATAAGGGTAGCCCATAAAGCTCAATAAGGGTAGCCCATAAAGCTCAGGAAAGGGTAGCCCATAAAGCTCAGGAAGGGTAGCCCATAAAGCTCAATAAGGGTAGCCCATAAAGCTCAGGAAGGGTAGCCCATAAAGCTCAATAAGGGTAGCCCATAAAGCTCAATAAGGGTAGGGCATGAAGCTCAATGAGGGTAGCCCATAAAGCTCAATGAGGGTAGCCCATAAAGCTCAATGAGGGTAGCTCGTATAAAGCTCAATAAGGTAACTCGTAAAGCTCAATAAGGTAGCACATAAAGCTCAAGAATGGTAGCCCATAAAGCTCAAGAAGGGTAGCGCATAAAGCTCAATAAGGGTAGGGCATAAAGCTCAGTAAGGGTGGCCCATAAAGCTCAATAAGGGTAGCGCATAAAGCTCAATAAGGGTAGGGCATAAAGCTCAATAAGGGTAGCACATAAAGCTCAAGAAGGGAACCCATAAAGCTCAATGAGAGTAGCCAGTAAAGCTAAATAAGGGTAGCCCATAAAGCTCAATAAGGGTAGCCATAAAGCTCAATGAGGGTAGCCAATAAAAACTCATTAAGGGTAGTCCATAAAGGTCAAGAAGGGAACCTGTAAAGCTCAATAAGGGTAGCTCATAAAGCTCAATAAGGATGTCCCATAAAGCTGAATAAGGGTAGCCCATAAAGCTCAATGAGGGTAGCCCATAAAGCTCAATGAGGGTAGCCCATAAAGCTCAATAAGGGTAGCCCATAAAGCTAAATAAGGGTAGCCCCATAAAGCTCAATAAGGGTAGGGCATGAAGTTCAATAAGGGTAGCCCATAAAGCTCTGTAAGGGTAGCCCATAAAGCTCAATAAGGGTAGCGCATAAAGCTCAATAAGGGTAGGGCATAATGCTCAATGAGCGTAGGCCATAAAGCCCAATAAGGGTAGCCCATAAAGCTCAATGAGGGTAGGGCATGAAGCTCAATGAGGGTAGTCCATAAAGCTCAATGAGGGTAGTCCATAAAGCTCAATGAGGGTAGCCCATAAAGCTCAATGAGGGTAGCCCATAAAGCTCAATGAGGGTAGCCCATAAAGCTCAATAAGGGTAGCCCATAAAGCTCAATAAGGGTAGCCCATAAAGCTCAATGAGGGTAGCCCATAAAGCTCAATAAGGGTAGCCCATAAAGCTCAATGAGGGTAGCCCATAAAGCTCAATGAGGGTAGCCCATAAAGCTCAATAAGGGTTGTTTCAAAGTGAGGTGACGACAGGCAAAAATTTAAACAAATTGTAAAAGGATTTAAAAATAACTCCGCCGATTAACATGGAGAAACAAACGACAAAACACGACGCATTTCAACCTCTCAGGTCCTCTTCAGGCAAGAGAAAAACAGCATTGAGGACAATGAAGACGTCAAATTTGAGAAGATCAGTGCTTGAAGAAGACCTGAGAGGTCGAAACACATCATGTTTTGTCTTGTAATTTGTTTGTCCATGATAACGGGCAGCCTTTCTTTAAATTCCTTTTGAAAACTTGTTTCAAAAAGGGTGAATAATTAAATGTTTTTTTTTTTTTTTCAACTTGCAACATCATGCAGCTTATCTTGCTTTTGTTTTGCACTGCCATGCAGTCCGTCCTCATAATGATGTCGCAGTTTTCCCATACACTGTACTCGGTTTAAAGAGGTGAAGGAAAGTCGGGGGGTTTTTTTTGTTTTTGTTTGGGTTTTTTGTTTTTTCTTTTCTATCAGTTAAAACTTTTCGGCAATATTGATTCCTCCCTATTGGTTGTGGCAGTGGGATGGTGACAGGGGTGGGGTGGCTGTGTTATGGTAGCCGGAACAAGCAAGGTAGGAAGATGATCTGAAGAAATCAGAAAAGATTAGAAATCAAAAAAAAAAAAAAAAAAAAAAAAAAAAAAAAAAAAAAAAAAAAAAAAAAGAAAAAAAGAACAAGAAAAAAAAAAAAAAAAAAAGGAAAAGAAAGTGAAATCAAATCATGAAATTTGATGGCGACATGTTTATGCCTGTGTAAGTTGAACG
>JADBJO010003946.1:137500-187500 GCA_016801955.1 Conus betulinus | reverse complement strand
GGCAGTACCAGCCCGAGCATGGTGAAAACAGCATTGTATCAGAAGTGAGTGAGTGTGTTTGTGTGCATGGAAACAGTTTATGCGATTTGCTGTTGTATGTGTGTGATAAGAATCACTTTCAGTGACGTGTGTGTGTGTGTGTGTGTGTGTGTGTGTGTGTGTGTGTGTGTGTGTGTGTGTGTGTGTGTGTGTGTGTGTGTGTGTGTGTGTGTGTGTGTGTGTGTGTGTGTGTGTGTGTGTGTGTGTGTGTGTGTGTGTGTGTGTGTGTGTGTGTGTGTGTGTGTGTGTGTGTGTGTGTGTGTGTGTGTGTTGGCAGAGCCAAAGCCAGTGAGCATGTTCGTCAACCTCGCCTCCCCCCATTTTTTTTTTTTTTTAACCCTCTCATTAAGGTATCATTGTTCTCTTGTTCAGTGAAAGATGGGACACTGACCAAAATGTCGAGGCAGGGGAATCGGAGGGAACGGAAGGGTGATTTGCAATAAAGAATACCAGCACAAAAATGTTCTGGTAGAGAATAATGATTTACCAATAAAGAGCACCCTCCGACTACTTTTCTTTTCCTGTTGGTTAAGGTGCTGTCAGACCCCCCCCCCCCTTTTTCACACGCACCCCCCCCCCCCCCTCCTTTCTCTCTCCCCAGTCTGTGCTGGCCTGATGTTTGTTATTTTGTTTTTTTTTAAGGTTTTAATATTTTCAAAGTGTTTTCAACTCTTGGCATAGCTCAGTGTAGACTGTCTGGGACTACAGACAAAAAAAAAATCAGTTAAATTAATGCTCATGTCATGCCATCGGGTTTTTTTGTCGTTTTTTTTTTTTTTTTTTTTTTAAGTTTTAATATTTCAAAATGTTTTCAGTTCTTGACATAGCTCTCTGCAGACTGTCTAGGACTACTGGAAAAAAAAAAAAAAAAAAAAAAAAAAAAAACAACAAAACAGAAAATGCTCATGTTAACCTTGGCATTTGTCTGACGCGCCCAGTGGGACCTGGTGTGTGTGAGGACAAGGGTCTGGCGGGCCTGGCCACCACCGTGTACTTTGCCGGGGTCATGGTGGGGGGCCTGCTCTTCGGCTTCCTGTCCGACCTGGTGGGGCGGCGGCCCATCCTCCTGCTGACGCTGTACCTGCCCGTCGGGGTGGGGCTGGGCCTGGCCTTCGCCCCGTCCTTCAAGGTCTTCAGCCTGATGCGCTTTGTGCAGGGCATGCTGATGCAGGTGAGGAATGGGGGGTGATGGTGGTGGTGATGGTGGCGATGGTCGTAGTTGTGTGATGATCGCTGATTGTGGTGGTGGTGGTGGTGGTGGTGGTGATGGTCGGTCATGTTGATGAGAGAGTGGTTGGGGGAGACTGTGATGATGATGATGATGACGACGACGTGTGATGGCGTTGACAGTGGTAGATGATGGAAATGAGAGTGATAGATGATGTCATTGGTGGTGGTAGATGATTGCAGTGACAGTATTGAGTGATGGCAGTGACAGTATTGAGTGATGGCAGTGACAGTGATGGGTGATGGCAGTGACAGGTGGGTGATGGCAGTGACAGTGATGGGTGATGGCAGTGACAGTGACAGTGATGAGTGATGACAGTGACAGTGGTGGGTGATGACAGTGACAGTGGTGGGTGATGGCAGTGACAGTGATGGGTGATGGCAGTGACAGTGGTGGGTGATGGCAGTGACAGTGGTGGGTGATGGCAGTGACAGTGGTGAGTGATGGCAGTGACAGTGGTGGGTGATGGCAGTGACAGTGATGGGTGATGGCAATGATGGTGATGGGGTGATGGCAGTGACAGTGGTGGGTGATGGCAGTGACAGTGATGGGTGATGGCAGTGACAGTATTGGTTGATGGCAGTGACAGTATTGGGTGATGGCAGTGACAGTGATGGGTGATGGCAGTGACAGTATTGGTGATGGCAGTGACAGTATTGGGTGATGGCAGTGACGGTGATGGGTGATGGCAGTGACAGTGGTGGGTGATGGCAGTGACAGTGGTGGGTGATGACAGGACAGTGATGGTGACAGTGATTGGGTGATTGGGTGGGAGCCGGAATAGCTCAGTTGGTAGAGCGCCGGACTCGCAATCTTGGTGATCCTGGGGTTGCGGGGTTCGAACCTCCGCCGGAGCGTTTTCGGTACAGGGGGATTTTTCCCTCGGAGTTAACATTGGTTCTGACTCCATTTCCCATACAGTCCTTCGAATGAGACTATAAACCGAGTGTGAACGCACGTGAACGCACGCATAACATCTTGCACACACACGTAAAAATCCCATCACCAACATTCGGAAGAGTAGGCCAGTTTGGCCGTTGGTATGGATGACACGTTACACATAGCATGCACCCTGAGTGAGAAATGGAAAGAATGAAGGAAGTAAGGGAAAATGAGTGATCGATATTGAACGATACTGACTGGATGACACGGGAAACGACTGAATGAAGCGGGTGATGGCAGTGATGGCAGTGACAGTGGTGGGTGATGACAGACAGTGATGGGTGATGGCAGTGACAGTGGGTGGTGATGGCAGTGACAGTGATGGGTGATGGCAGTGACAGTGATGGGTGATGGCAGTGACAGTGATGGTGATGGCAGTGACAGTGTGGGTGATGACAGTGACAGTGGGTGATGGCAGTGACAGTGATGGGTGATGGCAGTGACAGTGATGGGTGATGATGACAGTGATGGGTGATGGCAGTGACAGTGATGGGTGATGACAGTGACAGTGATGGGTGATGGCAGTGACAGTGATGGGTGATGACAGTGACAGTGATGGGTGATGGCAGTGACAGTGATGGGTGATGACAGTGACAGTGGTGGGTGATGACAGTGACAGTGATGGGGTGATGGCAGTGACAGTGATGGGTGATGACAGTGACAGTGATGGGTGATGGCAGTGACAGTGTGGGTGATGGCAGTGACAGTGGTGGGTGATGGCAGTGACAGTGATGGGTGATGATGCAGTGACAGTGGTGGGTGATGGCAGTGACAGTGATGGTGATGGCAGTGACAGTGATGGGTGATGGCAGTGACAGTGATGATGGCAGTGACAGTGGTGACAGTGGCAGGACAGTGATGGGTGATGGCAGTGACAGTGATGGGTGATGGCAGTGACAGTGACATGGGTGATGGCATTGACAGTGATGGGTGATGGCAGTGACAGTGATGGTGTGATGGCAGTGACAGATGGTGATGGCAATGACATGACATGATGGCAGTGACAGTGATGGGTGGCAGTGACAGTGATGGGTGATGGCAGTGACAGTGATGGGTGATGGCAGTGACAGTGATGGGTGATGGCAGTGACAGTGATGGTGATGGCAGTGACATGACAGGCAGTGACAGTGATGGGTGATGGCAGTGACAGTGATGATGAGTGATGGGGATGTGACAGTGACAGTGATGGGTGATGGGTGACAGTGACAGTGACAGTGACAGTGACAGTGATGGTGATGGTGACAGTGATGGGTGATGGCATTGGCAGACAGGGACAGTGACAGTGATGGGTGATGGCAGTGACATTGACGGTGATGGCAGTGACAGTGGTGGGTGATGGCAGTGACAGTGATGGGTGATGGCAGTGACAGTAGGTGGTGATGACAGTGACAGTGACAGTGGGTGATGGCAGTGACAGTGGTGGGTGAAGGCAGTGACAGTGACAGGTGATGGCAGTGACAGTGATGGGTGATGGCAGTGACAGTGATGGGTGATGGAGTGACAGTGATGGGTGATGGCAGTGACAGTGATGGGTGATGACAGTGACAGTGAGGATAATGTGATGGCAGAGGATGGCAGAGGTATACACCAGGTTTAACCGTGCACTTGGGATTGTCTGGCTTTGTGTGTGAGCATGTTATCTACCTTGCCACCTGCCTGCTGGACAGTAGTGTAGTTGTGACTTTCTTGTGGACAGGGCTTGCAGACATCCCACCTACGTGCTGGCCATGGAGTTTTTCATGCCCAACCAGCGGCCCATGGTGGGCGCCGTCATCGAGTGCTTCTGGGGCGCCACGGTGATGATGATACTGCCCGGCCTGGCCTACGCCCTGCCCAACTGGCGCCACCTGCAGGTGGCCATCAGTCTGCCCAGCATCCTGCTGCTCTTCTACATCTGGTAGGTCTGGGTGGACCCCTGGGCTGATTGTGGTGTATGTGTGTGTCTGTGTTTGTTGGGTGTCCAGGCTCAACAGTGGGGGGGGGGGGGGGGGGGGGGGGAGGGAGGGGGTGTCACCCAGTATTTGCGTCATGATGAGTTGTTTGCCAGCAATTTGGCGTATTACAGGATGAGTAGATTGTGAACGTGTAGGTGTTTTTTTTTTTTCTTATTCACTTTTCACGTAGGCACCCACATTCTATGTGACAAAATGGCGACAATGGTAATGTTTTCTTTTCTGCATTGTTTAGTGTATCATGGTACTTAGGATCATTGCCTATTAATGGGCAGAGGGTTTCGCACGGGTATGGGTCAACAACGTTTGTCTACTTGCACCTCATGCAGGTTAGAAAAAAAAAGGGTTATCATATCCTGCACTCTACACCAATGTTGTCATTTTTAATAGAGCCATTAAATCGCCCACAGTCGTTATAAATGTTCTGTCTAGTATCATCGAGACACATCATTTTTTTTGCCGGTCACTTTCAAAAAAAAGGAGAGAAAAAACAATTTTTCTTTAGGAATGTTTAGATTCACTTTTCAACCATAGGACAAAGTGGGCCTGCTGGACTGAAAACTACCTGCTCTGAGTGCTATGTCTTCACGCTTAGTCTGTCTGAAACAACCTGTATGGGCATGAAATACACAACCATCCTTGACAGGTGAATCGGTAGTGAAAAGGGCAAGCAGCATAGCCTACCAATTCACAGGGCAAGCAGCTAGCCTGCCGATTCACAGGGCAAGCAGCATAGCCTGCCGATTCACAGGGCGAGCAGCATAGCCTGCCGATTCACAGGGCGAGCAGCATAGCCTGCCGATTCACAGGGCAAGCAGCATAGCCTGCCGATTCACAGGGCAAGCAGCATAGCCTACCGATTCACAGGGCAAGCAGCATAGCCTACCGATTCACAGGGCAAGCAGCATAGCCTGCCGATTCACAGGGCAAGCAGCATAGCCTGCCGATTCACAGGGCAAACAGCGTAGCCAAGTACGTTATATCTGAAATTGAAGGGACCGGATTTTTGTTCAGAGGTAATCAAAGCTGGGGGGTAGCCGAAGTTTTGAGGGTGAGCCAAATTTTTTGGTAAAGGCTGTCCAAATTTGAGGATTAACCAAACTGTAGAGTTAGCCAAATTTAGGGGTTAGCCAAGTGATGGTGTTGGGATCAGTTGGGTGTGTCCCTTTTGGAAGATTAGGCATACTGGACTGTACAAAGAGAAAGTTTAAAGTTCCATCGTGTGTTTTTTTTTTCCCCACAGCGTGATTCCGGAGTCCCTGAGGTGGCTGCTGTTGAAGAGGCGCATTGAGGAGGCCAAGAGGTTGGTGGACAGAATCTCCTCCTTCAACAGCATCCCCATGCCCACAGCCACGTGGGAGATGGTGACCAAGGAGGCGGACAAACTGGTGGACGTCTCGGAGCAGAAGTTCCACTTTGTGCACCTCTTCAGGACCCCGCGCCTGCGACGGCGCACCTTTCTCCTCTTCTGTATCTGGTCAGTGATCGTGCCTTGGTTTTTTACCTCTGGCTTGCAGGGTTTTTTGGGGTTTTTTTTTTTCAGATCCTCTTTAATAAGTGTGGGTAATGTACAAGCCCCCATCCTTGGAAGAGGAATTGGTTTCCATCATCACTCTCTTTCAGTACCAGACTCTCTTGAGTCGGACTACTACCCACTCTGGACACTGAGGGTCTTGACTACCTATACATTTCACATCTTTGCAGACTGTTTGAAGGCTATGGGCGGTGCAAGACCCACATAATGGGAGAGGAATGGGTTTGTGTGTTGCTTTTGTTTCACCATGCAATGAAGGTTCTGTTTCAGTTTCTGACATCTTACATTGCCGCCACAACATGTTCATGAGATTAACAAATGGCAGTCACAATCAAAGTCAATGCCAATAATGATATAGACGTAGGACATACCTAAAACATTTCAGCATGCCGTCAAGCGTGTAATGTAACAAAAAAGTTGCAAAAGGTGTTTTAATAATGTATGGGAGAAAAAAAAAAAATACAAAAAACAAACAACAAGCATCAAGAAATGGAGGTTTTCTTTTTATCCACATCTCTAGGTTTGTCTGTCTGATTGTGCTGAACTAATTCCGTGAAGGAGATAAAGACAGAAATGTTACAGAAAACAAGCTCCTCGGTAGTACAGTGGTTAGTATTCCCGCCTGTCACGCGGGAGACCGGGGTTCATTTCCCTGCCGGGAGGGCAGCATTTTTTTCCCAAAGTTGGGAGTTAATTTGAACATGGTTACCCAATTAAAAAATTAATTTAAAAGAGAGGAAAGGAAATAACGAAATGAAAATAATTTTAAAAATTCCTACGAATATATATGTTGCTATATCGTAAGTTTGAAGAATGTCACATGAGCCATTTACTCGGGAATAAAAAAAAAATCTTCTTCAGAACTTTCTCCGAATTGTTGTTCATCATACCTGGAACTTCATCCCAGTCGAAATCTAGGTCACTCTAAGCTTCATTACCAGCACTTTCACTAAGTCTTATGCCGTAAATCCTACAAAACACAGTATCTCCATCACTAAATCTCATTATAGAACGGCAGAACTCAAGGTTAGCACGGTTAGCCACGGTGAAAAACGGCATTTCGACCTCAAAACTTTAAAAATTCGAAACTCGAGAACCACGGCACGTATCGACTCGCGTTTTGCAAACGGAAGTAAATGGCTACAGGAAGAAGGAAGTCACGTTCTCGCGAGACTTCCTTTTCTACGAGAAACATGGCGGCGCCATTGTTGCCACGTGTTTTTACCGGGCGCTGGCGGGCGCTCAGCGTTTTGGCTGTGTGATTTCCGGCCGGCGCTAGCGGGCGCTCGATGGTCAAGAGGGTTAATTATTTCAGGTAGATCTGGTTGCAAAGTGATGCAACCGCAGGTGGAAACATAAACAAATTTTGAAAAATCATCGCTAAAGCTCCACCCAGAAAAAATTGACGAATGAATCACAAGACAAAACACGACGCGTTTCGACCTCCTAGGTCTTCTTCAGGCAAGCATCATAACACTCAGGACAACGAAAAGGAATGAGCAATCACTTATCTTCATCCAGTTTGCCGCGAGACTGGCATTGAATCAACGCCCAATTCAGCGCCCATCTTGCGGTAAATTGGATGAAGATAAGTGATTGCTCGTTCATTTTCGTTGTCTTGAGTGTTGTAATTCTTGCCTGAAGAAGATCTACAAGGTCGAAATGTGTTGTGTTTTGTCTTGTGATTCGTTTTTCAATGTTGTGGGCGGGGGGTAGCTTTAACAAAAATTTTTCAAATTTGTTTTGTTTCAGTTGTTAGCACATCATGTACTGTGTGTGTGCGTGTGTGTGTGTGTGTGTGTGTGTGTGTGTGTGTGTGTGTGTGTGTGTGTGTTGTTGTGTTGTTTCCTTGTGCATTGTTTCAAATATTTATTTTGATCTGTCTGTTTGTTACAGGCTGACAATTACCTCTGGTTATTACGGTCTGACATTCAACATTGTGTCACTGCCAGGGAATAAATATGTCAACTTCTTTATCTCTGGGTCTGTGGAGTTTGTTCATTACGCTCTCTCCATGTGGATCATGAACAAGTAAGTGTGTGACGAAGTTTGTGAGTGTGTGTATGTATGTGCTTCTTGCCTTATGTGTGTGTGTGTTATGTACATGTGTGTGTGTATGTATGTTCATGTGCTTGAATGTGTGTTGGTGAGCGTATGGATGTGAGTGTTTGTGTGTGCACATTGTTTTATGAATGAATGTATATTATTACAAGCGTTTGACTTTGTGTATGTGCATATAAGTGAGTGTATATGTCAATGTATATGTAGCGTACCTATGGTGTGTGAGCATGTGTCTTTTTATTCATGTATGCTATGGTGCCTTGTGCATAATTTGTCTGAAAAGCTCTTGAAATTTAATGAAGAGGACAACAGGAATTGTGAAAGCCTAAAAGGTCTTTATATCTAATCGGCATGATTGTCAATCGACCACCAATACCCAACAATCAGAGAGTGTCTTTTCCTTCTTGGCCATCATATTCAAAGTGTCTGTGTGGCTACGGAATAAGAAATATACAGACAAACATCTGAAATGCACTCTGTGACATACATTTTACTTTATTAACTGGGTGACCCTTGCAGTGTTCCCCTTAGGAAACAAACCGTGAAAACATCATTTGAAAAAGGGACACAACCCATGCATGCATATGCCACTGTTTTCATCGATGAAAGCTGTATCCCATCTTGGGACTTTTTCATTTAAACTTTATTTATAGCAGAGTCTGTATGCGCCAGGGAAAGCTAGAAAAAGTCACTGAAAACTCAAGAACTTTTTCCAGGTGGTGGGGGGAAAACAGCATTTTGGCAAAACATCAGCGGCTGGTGTGGGATGGAGGAGGGCAGGGGGAGGAGGTTAGTCAGGGAATTCACTAACAGTTGGAACAAGAACAACAGTATACTGAAAAACAACAACAACAACAACAAACAAACAAACAAACATGCAAATCTACAAGATTTCAGTCTGGACATTTTTAGTTTTGTATGAAAGTGAAGACCATGCCCCAGAACATAGAAATAAAGTGGTGTTTGTTTGGGGCAACTCTGTATTCTGACTACGCGGCCAAAGTCCACTACCGACTGCTTCAGGAACATTGCAGTTCAGGGGAAGCCTTTACCTAAAAGACATTTTGTTGTTTAAGTTTTGCTTGTCCAGTATTATTAGACTGTAAGATTTGGGTCAGGGAGTCTGTGAGGGAAGCTTTCAAGTCATGAAATGGTGTGGATGGTGCTGTACGCTCCCTATACTCTCAACCTTTTTTTCCCTTCGGCAGTGTGTTCATGTTTAGTGTTCCCCCTCACATGGAACTATGGGTGTGTTCCACATAGTTTTTGAAAAGGACACGTGGATTTACTCTCAGAGGGTTTCAGCGAAGCAAATTTTAGACTCCTCAGATTTAGACATCCTCAGACTGCTATCCATTTTTCTCCTTCTTGTGCAATATCATACTCAGGTATTCTTTGATCGCACCTCAAACGCCATCAAACGTGAAAAGCTGTTTAAAAAAGCACTGGTATGCTTAACTTCATGGTTGATAAGCTTGCTTACCACTGGTCACAAAAAGGGGACTGAAGCATTATTTCCCTTAGTCTTCAGCACCATGTTTTCGATAATGGTGTGAAATGGCATTGCATCAAAACAGACGTACAAATGAGCAGGAAAAAAGTCATCGAGAAGACTTTCATGAGGTGGTTGAAAAGATGGTCAGAAACATGCATGCAAGCGCGAAATGACAGAGATGTTTGGGAAGAAGTGGCGACAGATTCACCAAATGAAAACCACATTTTCATGACAGCAGTTCGAGTTTTATCAAGGTGGTGTCACTGCACATGGTCTGGTCCATGTGACGCTCTGCCAGACGTGCTGACCGAGCTACCCAGATGAAGCCTAACCTCAATATTCCAAAGTTATACATGAGCTGAAGCTGTCTTGTCATCTAAATTCACTTTCAACCTCGCCTTTCGGAAGTCTGGAGAAAAACAGACTCACAGCTTAGGATGGGGGTGGAGTTAGGGCAAAGGCCAGGGGTTGAGGGGGGGAGGTCAGACAAAATTTTGCAACCATTGGCTAGAGAGGAACATTTGTCGTGCTATGGAAAGATGGAAAACTGTCAGAGTATTTATCATGATGGGATTTGTTGTTTTGTTTCTAGATGGTGCTGCTGGAAGTATTCATTGCATGACTTGACTAGTAAAGTGAAGGGAAGAAATTCCCTTTTTTTTTTTCCTTTTCTCATTATGCAACTTTCGCTAGAGCTGTCTGATGTGTGAGGCCTCCATTGTCTTCAGACCCCCACGTTTGGTTCAAGGACCTTGCATTTCTGAGCAAAGGGTCCCAAGTGCCCTCCCTTGCGAAGAATATGGAGAACACTGGTGTTGCATGGAGAAGCCTCCAAGCGCGTTTGTTCTGAGCTAAAGCACCTGCACACACAGCGGCTTGAGAGGCAGAGCATCGTGCATCCTGTCCTCCCCTCAAAGACATATCTCACAAACCTGTCTGCAGTTCCGAAGGGCAGAGCATGAAAAGATAACAACTGTGGTCTGTTTGGGTTATCAGCTCCTGGATGTGTGTTTTGTGGGGTTACTTCCCTTCCTTGACAAAATGATGCTTTTTTTTTCTGAAGCTGATCTAGTATATTTTTTTTTTATATATTATTATTTTTTTTTTTGCTGTCCTAACCTCTGCGCCACCTCAGAGGCAGTGCACCCATGTCACTCATTCCGACACCCCTGTCCACAGCCACAGCCCGTCGGCCCCGCCACAGCCCCAGCACCAGCAATCCACAGGGAGCAGTCAGTGGCAAGTCGTCAAGAGGCAACCCACCGGAGGAGACATTGCACTGCTGCCTAGTCACTTCGGTGGTGTTCAGTGGTGCCTGTTCTGATCTAACATACGCAGGACACCACCTACTAAGCCCCCTACTGACGACAATAATTGTTTAGTCGCAGAGCCTGCGTGAATGAATTCTCCCTCTGGAGGGCGCCACCACATCCGTCCAATGACAGCCCCCCCCATGGACTCGCCGGTACCTGTGACCCCGAGGGAACCAAACCAAGGCCACAGACGTGGAGAAGACATTGAAATTGAGGTCACCATGAGAGCAGGGCATGAGGGGCCACAGAATTTGAAACTTTTTTTTTTATGCTGATCGATGAGAATGAGGATGATTATGATGATGCTGCGGATTTCCATTTCGGTCTGAGACTACATGACAGGGCTGTACTCAACGCTGCCTTTCATAATATCCTAGTATAAATCTGGTATAAATTTAATCACACATAGTATTTATGAGTTCAAAGCATGCAAAGCAATGGACAGAATGATACTCGGTCATATGAAACACGTCTGACTACACAGTACCAGCTGAGTGGAGGAATGCGGTCATTGTTGACGGGTGTGTGCATGAATGACACACTGACCCAGGACTCCCATGAGTGATAGTGGTACAGGTATGTCTGTGGGGGACAAGATACATACACAGGTAACTGTGTCAGTATCAAAGTCTTGTTGTCTTATGGTTTTCATCTGATGCCAGCAGGAGGTTTTTATCAGTAACGTGGCAATGATGACAACGCCTTCATCCAAGTCACTGGCATTCAGGCTGCTGTTTTCCATGTACTCAGACTATCCGAGCATTAAGCAAGGTGAGAGGGCAGAGGTGAAAAGGCCAAGTTTGAAGTATGTGTTTCATGTTGACAACCAGTGAGTGTGGATGATAGTATCGGAAGCATTAAAGTTCAACAATAGTCACTCGTTCTGCATAACTGGGGTGCCATATAAACACTTTAAGCAGCCCATGAAATGTGACAACGGTTTCTACACCCTCACCTCCACCTCCACAGCCACTCTCTCCGCTAGGTGGCTGTCTCAGTGCAAACTGTATCCCCGCCCTCTGTGAATTCTGCACAAATAATCCCACGTATCTGTCACTGTCTTTGAATCTGCCTTTGACAAGAATGACCTGGCTTTGCGGTAGTCAGTTGATTTTCTGCCTTTGACAAGAATTACCTGGCTTTGCTGTGGTCAGTTGATTTTCTGCCTGTGACAAGAATTTACCTGCTTTTGCTGTAGTCGGTTGATTTTCTGCCTGTGACAAGAATTTGACCTGGCTTTGCTGTGGTCAGTTGATTTTCTGCCTGTGACAAGAATGACCTTGCTTTGCTGTAGTCAGTTGATTTTCTGCCTGTGACAAGAATGACTTGCTTTGCTGTAGTCAGTTGATTTTCTGCCTGTGACCAGAATGACCTGGCTTTGCTGTAGTCAGTTGATTTTGCCTGCCTTTTTGTGGCTCTTTCTGTTCTAGAAAGCCTTCATGCTTTTGTTTTCCTCACGTCACAATTCTAGAACACCCGGGCTTTTGTCATCTGGAGTCTGACAACCAGATAGTGCAAATGCAGGCACTGCTCAGGCTGGGCATTAACTGTCCGTACAGCAATGTCGGTTTGCCCCATGGCTCTTTAATGTTTATTTTGTTACATGTAACAGTTTTTGAATATTTTTTACTTTTTTTTTTTTTTTTTTTTTTTTTTACTGTGGTAAATTCATTGGAATAGCTGATGCCTATAGTGTGGCCTGGTTTCAGCTGCATTTTAAGGACATCAGTGGATTAGGTTCCATGTAATGAATTGATGGTATAGACTTATGTATTTGTAGGTTATTGTGTGTGTGTGTCTGTATGTGTGTGTGTGTGTGTGTGTGTGTGTGTGTGTGTGTGTGTGTGTGTGTGTGTGTGTGTTTGTGTGTTTGTTTTGTTTGTTTTGTTTTGTTTTTTTTTTGTTTTCTTCGGGGATGGCGCTTTCAGTCTGTATATGGTGGAGCCCTGGTGGAGCCCTTTGTCGTTGGCTTCACGTCCAAGACATTCAGTTTACAGTGAAAGAGCAACTGTGTTCCAGGTTTGGCCCGTAAGAAGCCATTGCTGGTGTGTGTTCCTGGCAGCAGGTGTATGCTGCATTGTGGCAGCCTCAATTCCAAGGGGCACCGCAGGTACGTGAGATAGAATTCAGGGTGGGGGGGGTGTACTGTTGGACAGGGTAGGTGTGTGGGTGTACTGTTGGACAGGGTAGGAGGAGGAAAAGGGGTGAGGGAAGATGGTGGTTATCTGACATTTTACTCAGTGGCTGGGGTGGGGGGGTTGTTTGGGGGGGGTTTTTTTTTTTTTTTTTTGCTTTTGTGTTTATTTCATCTTTTTTGTTGATAAGAAATATTTTGCGTCTGTCTTCACATTGAGGCATCTTCTTACTGTCTGGATGCTAAAGAAGTGTGGTGGTGGTGGTGGTGTGTGTGTGTGTGTGTGTGTAGTGTGTGTGTGTGTGTGTGTGTGTGTGTGTGTGTGTGTGTGTGTGTGTGTGTGTGTGTGTGTGTGTGTATCGTTGTAAAAAGTATCCCTGCCTATAGAAAATTTTGCATGAATTTTTTTTTCTTATGTGAACAGCCGTTTTTCTCTCTCTCTCTCTTTTTTTTTTTCTTCTTGTCCTGCCTTTGTCGTTTGTAAACAATTCTTCGCTCACTGAACTCCGAACTGAAGAAGCCAGACCAGAGAAATCTTTGGTAACTTTACAAACTGAGACAAATTTGGATCAGGCTGTACAGACCCTGACCATGCGTGTCAGCCAAAACTGTTAACAGGATTTCGGTAGCTTCAAGTATGTCAGGGTGTCAGAATGCAACTCATCACCCACTGATGAATTAATTCGGCGCACAGTCTCTGTTTCCATGGAATGTTGGAACAAGGTTTGCATTTTACCTGGAAGTTCATGTGTATTGCATCTGAATTTCACGGAAGAATATATGTAAGCAGACGGAGTTGTTTCCCTGACTGGAGCAGCTACCGGGGCGCAATGTGTTAGATCGTGGAGACTTCAGAGTGATGTAGGAGCCAGTGTAAAGAGTGTGGCGCTCATTTCTTCCCCTGGGCTGGATCGCCTTGCCCAGGAAGAGGTGTCTGTTCATCCAGTGGCCTTGGGTGATGTATCATAAAGTCATGGCACAAAAGCTGCTAAACAAACTCAAAACCTTGCGAGACTTCAGCATTTGGTTGCGAGTGATTCGTCATTGCACCATCCGGTCCTCAGAAGTGTGTAGGTTCAGCTATATTGTAGGGAGTAGGACTTTACACAATATATCCTTTTTAAAACTACTGATCCTGTAGTCTACCATGCGTTGTTTAACTCCTCATTCACATGCACCTCGCACTTGAGTGACTCTTTCTCATTTGCATACTGGTTATTTGGAAAGATTTGATTGTTGTTAAGACCGACATTTTCAGCGGTCTGCTCCAGCTTTTGCAGTTGCCATTTGGTGTATGCTTTGAAATGAGCAAAAGAAAGCCTTTTCCTTTTTTGGCCTTGTTTCGAGTAGGACTGGCAAAAACTAGGATAATAGAAGAGAGTCTGTTTACCATGATTCTGTACAATGGCAAAAGCTAGGATAGTAGAAGAGAGTCCCATTTACCACGATTCTGTACAAACCGTTCACCAGTTTCATGAGTTTGGCAGGAGGTGATGACAATAATTTTGGAGTTTGTTACCTATTGCTTTAACTCTCTTGCATTTGTTTTGCTCGTATCCAGCCACTCTGTTTGTCTCCCCTCGTGTTCGTTACGGCTGCAACCATCCAACTATCCAACGAAATCTTAGCAGTAGTATGCGGTGTGGGAAATGATTCATTCGCACAGACTAGGGTCATGAACTGACGGCTTTCCATTTGCAGTTTTAAGGTGGAAAATGCAAATGCAAGAGGGTTAAAAGAAAATAGCAGTTGAGAGATGAAATAATGGTGAAAGTGGGGTGACTGGGATGATATGATGTTAACAGATCATCTTCACTTGCGGCACGTGTCCACTGCCTTTGCCATTGTGGGGCGTTTCTTCATGGCGGGTCTCTTCTCCATGATCTTTGTCTACACCACTGAGCTGTACCCCACAGTCATCAGGTGTGTGTGTGTGTGTGTGTGTGTGTGTGTGTGTGTGTGTACACATGTGTGTGTGTACACGTGTGTGTGTGTGTGTGTGTGTGTGTGTGTGTGTGTGTGTACACATGTGTGTGTGTGTGTGTGTGTGTGTGTGTGTGTGTGTGTGTGTGTGTGTACACATGTGTCTGTGTGTGTGTGCATTAGTGAAATATATGTCTGTGCTTTTGTTCTGTGGATATTTGCTTAGAATATAGATTCACTAATTTTCATTCTCTTAAATGCTTTTATGTAAAGAAGGGCACCCTGATATCAAAAGCTGTCACCCACAAGAGTTTTCTTCGTAAAAACATTATCAGATGTATTTGTGTAGTAAGAATATTTCATGGTACAGGTAGATGTTTTCCTCAGCCTGTTAGGCTATACCATGTTTGAAACGACTGAACTTCAAACTTTTGTTAAGTGTTGTCTCCTCCCAAAAAGAGACGTTGAACAGGTTATTCACAGAATCTCTGCTCTTTTAACTATTGTGGGCTTTTAAAAGAGTTATTTGGAACACAAGCATGTCAGTAGAGAGAGAGAAAGAGAGAGTGTATGTGTGTGTATATGTGTGTACATATGAGTGAGTGAGCATGTGTGTGTGTGTTGTCAGTACAACCAATGGTTAATCTGACAATAAATGGTTTCAGTCAGTGTGTGTGTGCCGCTGTGCGTGCGAGCGTGCATGCGTGCATGCGTGTGTGTGTGTGTGTGTGTGTGTGTGTGTGTGTGTGCGTGTGTGCATGCTTGCGTGTGTGCATGCATGCCCATGTGCAAGCATGTGCGTGTATTTATCATTCTTTTCCTCAGTAAAGTTTTGTGTGACAAGGGAGATAATATTTTTCTGTGCAGAAACATTGGCATGGGAGCCTGTCTATTCTGGGCCCGGCTTGGGGGCGTCATCGCCCCTCAGATCAACCAGCTGGTGAGTACAGCAGTGATGCTGTCAGTTACAGCGCAATTTCTCAACATTTCTTTCTTTTTTAACCTCTTTTTTTCACAGCCTCAGTATGTGATGCAGATGAGAAGATGGTCTAGAGGATAAATGCACTCACCGAGGAAGCAAAAGAGAACAAACATGACAGGGCTGGACTCTTCGCTTTGTTCCATCACACAGTCCAGTATCAGCCAGGCCCTTCAGATACAGACGCTTCTGCGCCGGGCAGGAAGGTGGACCAGCACTCTCAGAGATGGCTGTATGAAGTTTGTAACATGACTGTGTTGTTCCGGTCTGTCCACGGTAACCGGCAGCTCACTCCACAGCCCTGGGTAGAAACCAGCCTGGGCCAAAGTGTCTCGCACACATTTGCGGCTAATGGTGCTCGAACTTAATGACCCCAGCTTAAAACTGCGACACAAACCACAAAACTCTGGTGAATGATAGGTGAGGGTCTTTAAGTAGAGAGTGGTGGGAATGTTCGCAGAGTTGCCAAACGCTACGTTTTTGGTGTAGCGTGTTACGATTTTATTGATGCTGTTGATTTGATACACTTTATAAAGAAATACTGTGGCAACAAATAAAAATCTTTAAAAACTAACAGACTTTATAGTGGCTTGTATAGAACCAGGATAATATAGTTCATTAGAATGTACACTTTTTTGTCAAAAAATGGCCAAGTTTAGTTAAGAGAGGGTGAAAAAATGGAAGAACAACCACTTTTGATGATTGAGATCTGGCTTCTTTGTCAACTGTTTTTGGGTTGTTTTTTTTGTCCGCCATTTTGATTTTTTTTATGGGTCAAGTCAAAACCACATGATAATTGGCGCGATATGCATCTGTTCAGTCCATCATCACATTGTGTGCAAAGTGAAGTGCAAATGAAAGTGCTGTTGAGTCTGACTTCTTGCATCAAGTACATTCGCTTCGCTTCCCTTCTGAATGCTACACTGTAAAGTGTCGAGAGTGCTACACTTTGCACTTTTGGTTCGAGTTAAAGGTTCAAGATTCTTTCTAGAAGAGACACCTTCTTTTTCCCGCTCATTTCTGTTGTTGCTTTAAAAAAAAAAAAAAAGTTTGTGCCTAACAGTGACCTGGTTGTGACAGGGTGCGGGGTCGGCGGTGCTGGTGCCCATCCTGGTCTTTGGCTGCATGATGCTGGTAGGCGGGGGACTCCTGCTGCTGCTGCCAGAGACCCACCGGCAGAAACTGCCGGACGTCATTGCCGATGTGGAGAGCACGCCAGGCGATGACGGTGAGAGTGTCTTGGGCGAAGACAGGGACGCTCAGCAAGAGCTGATCGTCAGGAACGGGGTGGTGAAGAAAGCGGAGGAGGGTGAGGAGGCAGCCTGAAATGGCGACAGGAGCGGAAGAGGCGGCGCTGTATGTGGGTCAGCCGGTGGAAATGGTGGTTCCAACGGGGGTAACTTTTTTTTTCTATCAATCAGTCAGTCAGTTATGATCCCTCCAGAAACTGAAGTTCATTCCAAAGCTGCAAAGTGTGTGACAGCAGCTGAGCGCAGGAAATGAAATTCTGAACGTGTAAAGAAACATTAATGGGGTATTAGATTTGGGTATAGTGTTGTAATTAGACGGAGCTTGGGGATCATGTCTAGAACCATGCATTATTGGAATGGAAAATTGAATTAAGAAGATATTACACTGAAGCGCTTGAAAATGTCAGATTTTTTTTTTAATGTTTTGTTGTAGAATTTAATATATGAGAATTCAGAAGATACTTGTTTTTGTGCTAAATGGATATTTAGACTGATGCTGTGATGTCATTGAAATTTACGTAGTAATTTCGGACTTGTGCTCATCTTGATGTGAATGAAATGATATGGAAAGTTCCACATCTTGCACTGAAGGATATTTCAGATAGAAACTTCACAGTTAGTGGCCTTATACTGCTCCATGAATTGAACATGACAAAATTTGTGCTGCATGGAAAACTGTTCAGAAGAGAAGATTCTTTTCATTTTTTGTTGCTGTTTTGTTCTCTTTATTTTTTTTTTTTTTTTGTTGTTTGAATGTTTAGAGTGCCATAGCTGAAAGTCTTTGTCAAACGAAGAAACAGTTAATAGAATAACATCCTTTTTTGTTGTTGTTGTATTCTGACATTTTTGAGCAGACAAATCATGTCTGGGAAAATTGAGTGGATGGAAAAACATTTTGTTTGAATCAGTGTTATCTTTTTGTGCCTTGAGAAGCTTTTAAATGAAGGGAATAGCATCATTTTTTGTGTGTTATCATATGCGTGGTAGACATTTTTTTGAGCACATGCAGCGGCCAGCATTTTATTTGACCCTTGCATTTTAAAGGCATTAAGTGTATGTCATATGTGTGATTTTGTTGTTCATCTCAAAAAATGTTCCAAAGAGTGAGTGATTTTGTTCAAGCATATGCTTTGTTATTGTTTCACTTTTTTTTTTCTTTCCTGCTGTGAATATTTTTTTTTCTGATTTTATTATGAATTGAAAAACTTGTATGGAGAAAATGACAAACAACAACAAACAGCTGTTTCTGGTGTGAATGTGATCTGAAAAAAAAAAAAAATGTTCAGCTTCAGTTCCGGTCATGTTTTATGTTTTAGCTTTACTTGTGTCAGTTTAATGATGAGAGACTGCATAAGTAATACTAATAGAATTTAAAGTAACATATCTTTTCGACAATACTATCATGCATTATGGCATGTGTGGGCAACCCTAGGTCCCTGTTTGAGTGAGGAAAAATAACTGTGTGTGTGTGTGTGTGTGTGTGTGTGTGTGTGTGTGTGTGTGTGTGTGTCCTTCAGTTTTATACCAATCCATTTCACCATTGTATAACACAAATGTTATAGAGTGGTTCACAACTGCACATCCATATGCTTTTGAAGTAATCTGAACACCATTTTACAGAAAACACACCTAATACTCTACATTCTAATACTATACTGAATAGAAAATAAAACATCAGAGTATTCACAGATACCAGCCACCGTGGCAAAGTGGTTAGCATTGCAGACCCCCAGCTGGGAGGTCATGGGTTTGATTCCCATCAAATCCATGTGGGATTTTCCTGCCCCAACCAGCTCCTGTCCGGAGTTGAGTGTGCTACGGACTCAACTGGGAAGAGTGGGACCACACAGTCGAGTTCCATCCATTTGATGGATGCATTTCTGAGAGAGCGTTGCTCAAATTTCCTGACCAGCACTGCAAGTGTCTGTATCTCTTGGGCCTGGTTGATGTCAGGATAAAAAGAAATTAAGCATAGAGTACAGCCCTGTCATGCAGTTTCAGACAGGAATGGAAATCTGTAGCACCATCTTCATCTTCCTCATTGTCATCGACCAGCATTAAAAGAAAAAGTCATAAATTCTATGGTCCTTCATGCCCTGCTCTCATGGTAACCTCAGTTTAGGTGTCCTTTCCACATCTATTGCCTTGGTTTGATTCCATCAAGGTCACCAGTATCAGCAAGTTCATGGGGGCTGTCATTATGACGGACGTTGTGGTGCCTCCGGAGGGAGGGCTCACTCACACCAGCCCTGCGACGACTCTGCCATCACTGTCATCAGTAGGGGGCTTAGTAGGTGGTGTCCTGCATATGTTGGATCAGATCAGGCACCACTGAACACCAATGAAGTGACTCGGTGGCAGTGCAGTGTCTCCTCCAGTGGGTTGCCTCTTGACGACTTTACATTGACAGCTTCCTGTGGATTGCTGGTGCCAGGACTGCAGCGGGCCAGGCCAGGCTGTGGCTTTGGATGGGGGGGGGGGGCTGCTCGGGAGAGCTTAGACCTCTGCATACGCAGGACAGTTCCTGGATTCACTGTTGATCCGGATCCACTCCATGCATCCACACTGACACTTCATGGGCTTGTCCTCAAGCTGCTTTCCATCTTTCCACCAAGTTTCATGACAATTCACCGGCCCAGAGTTCCCAGTGGCTGCACTTTGGGCACAGCATGCTATGGTTTCATGAAGAACCATTTACTGCTACACTTTGTGACAAAATGCTACACCCAAAAAAAAAAAAAAAAAAGAAGTAAAAAAAAAAATGTTTGAAATAAGTGCTTTACAGACTTAGCAGTGGTTTGAAGGGAACTGAGGCTATGTAGATCTTAAGACTGCAGACTTATTTTGTCGAAAAATGGCCCAAGTTTAGCAAGGGAAGGGAGAAAAAAAGTGGAAGAAAAAGCATTAAAGATGATTTTGATTTTGCTGTCTTTATCAGCTGGTTTTGTTGTTGGACTTTGTTTTTTTTTTTTTTTTTTTTTTTTTTTTAGGTCAAATTGGAGCTACTCAATTTCTAGCGAGATTTTGGTCTTCTCAGAGTGCCGTAATGTCGAGTGCAAGCCGAAGAGTGACTGAAAGTGCTCAAGTGATATGGCACATGAGTTCCTTGCTTAAACTTGGAACACTACGCTGAAATCATGGAAATGCTAGGCTTTATGCTTTGGAGGCCTGGGCAGCTCTGTCAGCCGCTGTGGTCTGATGGTGAGTGTTGCCACTTCCCAGCTGGGAGATTGTGAGTTTGACTCCCTTCAGAGCCCTTTTTTTTTTGTGTGTGTGGCATTTTTCTTTTCTGATTGGCTCCTACCCAGAGTTGAGTTTTGTAGGGGCTTAACTGGGAAGACTGGGATCACGCAATGGAGTGTCATCTACTCACTGAGGCATTTCTGTAAGTGTTGTTTCAAATTTCCTGACAGTCACTGCAAGTGTCTGTATCTGGGTTGGGCCTGGTTGGCACTGGGACATATCATGGAAGTCAGCATAGTGTACAGTCCTGTCATGCAGTCTTTGACTGGAACAGAGCTCCACAGCAGCAGCATATTCATCACTCTCATCCTCATCGATCGGCATGAAAAGAGGTCGTTAAGTTCTGCGGTGCTTCATGCTCTGCTCTACCCCGGTGTGTGTGTTTCTTTCCACGTCGATGGTCGTGATGAATTGTTGTTGAAGTCACCAGTGTTGGCAAGTTGATGGGGACTGTGATGACACCTCCAGAGGAGACGCCAACTCACAACGGCTCCACTACTGAACAATTGCCATCAGTAGGGGGGGGGCGGGGGGGGGGGGGGGGGGGGGGGGGGGGGGGGGGGGGTGATAATAATAATAATGAATACTTACATAGCGCCTATTCTCGGCTAGAGACCAAGCTCCAAGCACTTTACAATCCACACTCGTTTACACAACGGGCTGCCCACCTGGGTAGTGCCGACTGAAGAGCTGCCAGCTGGCGCTTCATTCAGTTGTTTCCCGTGTCATCCAGTCAATTTCGTTCACTCAAGTTCCTTACTTCCTTCATTCTTTCCATTTCCATTTCTCGCAGGGTGCATGCTATGTGTAACGTGTCATCCATACCAACGGCCAAACTGGCCTTCACTTCCGAAAGTTGGTGATGGGATTTTACGTGTGTGCAAGATGTTATGCGTGCGTTCACACACGGAACTTTAGTTGTAGTCTCATTCAAAGGACTGTATGGGAAAGTGGAGTCAGAACCAATGTTAACTCCGAGGGAAAAATCCCAAGTACCGAAACAGCCCGGCAGAGATTTGAACCCGCAAGCCCAGGATCTTGAGTCCAGCGCTCTACCACTGAGCTTTCCCACCTTAGTAGATGGTGTCCTGCGTATGCTGGATCAGAACAGTGCTTCTGAATATCACCAAAGTGACTCAGCAGTAGTGCACTGTCTCTGGCTGGTACGACAACTTGGCAGTGACTGCTCCCTTTGGATTGCTGGTGCTAAGAGCTGCAGTGGGACTACCTGGTGTGTGGCTGTGGCTGGAGAATTTGAATAGTGGTGTGAAGATCATGCTACTGAAGGGCACAAGTTGATGAGAGAGCACAAAACAAATGAAAAGCTGTTTGAAAGTGGGCTGATAATTTGTGTGTCATCTTGCTGACAAATTAACGAAGTAACAGATGGGGGTGGAAACACAACCCACTTAGGTGGAGGTAATTAAATGTCTTGCGTTTTGACGGCTACCTCTCTTTCACACAGTATCAGAATTTTTGTTTGCATTACCGGTGGTGGTGTGACACTAGTCTCATGCGGGTGAACACATATCACTGCTTCTGCATTCAGATTGTCCATCTTGTTGGAATGTTTCTGTTTTACTTTGTAGAGAAGCTGCTTATGAGAAGATAAATAACTGTGTATGTATGTATGTGCATGAGACAGTTTTGGCTTTAAAACCCTGGAGTTAGTCATAAAACAGTAGGGCATTTGAACGTGTCAGTGTCGGTGAAAGCATGTGACCGAAAAGTCATAATGGACTGTTTATGTCCTAGCTATCGCTTGTATCCCAGAGCAGAGTGGAGGCAATAACGGACAGCGGGGTGTTGACAGACATGTGCTGTGCTGTTGCGGCAGTTGCTGAGATAATCGCATTTTTAGTTGTCATTTGGCATTTGTTTTAACATCCTACATAACATAAGTGTTTCAGAGTTTAGTGTTTTGGCTTATGTTTCGTCCTGTGTGCTTGAGTTAACCTGTATTTGGCTATTACTTGGGCTTAGTGTGTGTGTGTGTGTGTGTGTGCGTGTGCGTGTGCACGCGTGTATGTGTTGCTTTTCACGATGAAGATAATTGACACAAAAACACAAAGACAATTCGCTGCTGATAATCGTGACAGTATCATGATTTTACCAGTTTGAATATCAGTTCATTGCTGTTTATGAGATTTTTCATGACTCAGGAATCTCGTCACTCTTGGAGGACATCATCTCTAAGTAATGGAGCATATCATTCAGAAGAGATGTAGAAAATCTTTCAGAGTGATGACATGCATGCAGTTAACACTAACATTGGTCGGTGTACAGTAAACAAAGTGGTAGCGTCTTAGTTTGTCGTATTGTAAAAGGGGGGAAAAGAGTATTGGCCAAAGGCCGGTCAGAGAGGCAGTCTCCGTGCATGAAAAACGTAGGCAGTGTGCTTCTGTGGTTTTTTTGCTTGTCTGGCGGTGTGTGTTTTTTGTACTCCCAGTTCTTATAGAACAGGGAGTACTATACAATGGGAACGAAGAAATGCGGTCTGTGCGTCTGTCTGTCTGCCTGTCCGTGGTCAAAATGTGTTCCACTCGCTCCAGACAAAACTACTGAGCCGATCTTTGTGAAAATTTGTAGATATGTTCATTGTGGGTCACGGATGATACCCATGTTTTATTTTACCGTTATAGCTGTTACTAACGCTTGCAACAGCCCATAACAGTTTTTCTTCTGTATAGAATATCTCAGAAAGTACTTGGCCGATCTTTCTGAAAGTTTGTAGGTATGTTCATTATGGGTCACGGATGAAGAAGCCCAATGTTTTATTTTACCGTTATAGCCGTTACTAACTGTTACAACGGCCCATAACAGTTTTTCTCTTTATGGAAAATCTCAGAAAGTACTTGGCCGATCTTTCTGAAAATTTGTAGGTATGTTCATTATGGGTCACAGATGATAGTCAATGTTTACCAGAATAGCCATTACTAACCGACCAAAACAGTTTTTCCTCTTTATGGAATATCTCACGCATATTCAAGATAAACTAGGAGTACGTTTATATGCTTCGCATCTTGTTTTTAATTGTGTGTGTTTTTTTTTTCTCAATAATCTTGCCCAAATTTCATGTTTTATTCTCTGTGACACTAATGGGGTTAACACAGCCTGGTGTTTGATGTTAAGTCCATGGAATGTTTTATCATAAATCGAGACATTGCACTGTACTGTCCATTTTGTGGATATAAGGTGATATGATTCTGTTGTATCATGTTTGATCAAAGTGATATGTGTTGTTGAACTTGGAAAGTGAAACAGATGGGTGTTTTTTTTTTTTTAAGCAACTTGTATCATAATGTTTGTGTTTTGTCAGATTTCTGTTTTTACTTGGTTTTGCAAACAGCATGAGTGACTTTATGCTGGTGCGTTTTGATCATTGTTTATTTTGGGTGTCTTTCTGTAAAATCAAAATTTCATGGTAGGATTGGTAGGTATGCATATTTTGTGTGTGTGTGTGTCGGGGGGAGGGGGGGGGGGGGGGGGAGTTGAGAAGCTGGTACTATGAAAGATCATGGAGCTTAGGGTTTGTTCAGTTGTTTTGTTGTTGTTGTGTTGTTTTTTGGGGGGAGGGGGAGGGAGTGGGGGATTAGGAATATGTTCTATTTGTATATATGTACGACAATGTATAACATGACACTGACTAGCCAGGTATTATTTATTGGCTGGATTTTTTGTTTGTTTGCAGTATTATTTTTGCATGGATCAACTACTTGTTTTTTTTTCCTGGGCTTTTTGTTTTTTTTTGTTTGTTTTATTTCTTTGTTTAAAGTTTGTTTTTTGTTTGTTTATTTCTTTGTTTAGATTTGCTTGCTTACATGCTGCTTGAAACATGTATTTTGGTGTGCATACTCTGCAAACTAACTTGAATCCATCTTGATCTTTTTTTGTGTGTGTGGTTTCATTTGTTGTGTGAATGATCTGTGGAACAGGCTTTCTCATTCTTTTTTTTTTTTATGAAAGGGTTTTTTTTGGTACCCCATCTATGAAATAAGGAAGTTTTGATGCCTTCAGGGTTTTCTTGTCACCTTTGATGTGGATTGAGGAGGAAAGAAGGTGAAGAGTAAGGATAGAGGAATAAGAGAGGAGGGATGGTCACAGACATAAACACTTTACAGCAGACTCCATGAAAACCCTGTTCAGAGATGTCCCACCTGACGTGATCTTTGAGTTTCTGAAAGAGATCGACATTTTTTTATGTGATCTAGGATTTTACGGAAGAAAGATTTTTAACGAAGTTTCTGGTACACTTTTAGAAGATGTATTTTAAAGAGATGTGTGAAAGGTTTTTTTTTTTTTTTTTTTTTTCTTAATGACCTTGAGTTGATTTTATGTGGTGACAGCCCTGATATGGCCCTTTGCAGTCGGCTGGGCTGTAAGCAACATTACCTTGCCTTACCTCACTTACGTTTGGGTCATTCCCTTTGGACCGTGCTCCATGCAGAATCATTTTTCTGTCTTTTATTAGGTTCTCATTGAGAAGGATCCAATTCCTCTTCCTGATTATGTCATTGTATCGGTTATGTAGGTCTTTGGCTCTGTGTAAAAGAGCATCTGTTCAAAAGTGTTTGTGTGTAAATGCATATTTGTGTAAATGCGTATCGTTTATGTGGTGCTTTATTGTATCAGTGCATACTGTTGGTGTAAAGATTCTTATTTCAGTATTCAGAGTTTGTGTAAAAGTGCTTGTGTCGGCGCGTACTGTTTGCACCAAAGTGTGTGTGCATAAACATGACTATGTAAGAGCATACTGTTTGCACCAAAGTGTGTGTGCATAAACATGATTATGTAAGAGCATACTGTTTGCACCAAAGTGTGTGTGCATGAACATGATTATGGAAGAGCATACTGTTTGCACCAAAGTGTGTGTGTGTGCATAAACGTGATTATGGAAGAGCATACTGTTTGCACCAAAGTGTGTGTGCATAAACGTGATTATGAAAGAGCATACTGCATGTGCAAAAGTGCGTCAGGACATTGTGTAAAAGTGTATGTGTCAGTGCATGTTGTTGATGTGGATGTGTTGGCATCTCTGTGTGTTCTGTTGGCTGACTTGCTGTGTTTGGACATACACTGACATGGACTGGCCTATGTTGATCTTGGCATTCTGGTCCAATGCAATTATCTGACATGGATCAACATTATTACAGAGGTTGGCCAGTGTTTGGTAACATGTATCAGCCTGTGAGATCTCCAACAGAAGCCAGTTTTTTTTTTTTTTTTTTTTTTTTTTTTTTTGAGCAGATTTGCTGAATGAAATGGTGGTGCTGTTCTCACAAGGATTTCTTCGTCTTCTTCCCCCCCCCCCCCCCCCCCCCCCCCCCCCCCCCCCCCCCACCCCCCACCCCATTTTATTGTAGTTTTTGTAATTTTGGGGCTACAGTGTGATTTGAATAGAAGGCAAGCTCCTTGATTTTTATTTAACAGTGAAAATTTATTTCATCCAGAAATAACATGCTCTGCTATGTAATATTTGCTCATTAATTTCATCACATACCAAAGTGCAGTTTGCAGTTGTATGCCTGGCATACAAACTAAATGTCAGCTAGGCTAGACCAGAGTACACGAAGCTGCAGCATGGTGTGTTGTGTGTGTTGTATGGACACGCACACTACATGATCCATGCCTGGAGATGTGTCAACGCAGACACTGACCATGACTCCCAGGTCCTCAGTACGGGTTTGCCAATGCAAGGCGGCATCTACAGTGATTTAGCTATGTACACAGGGTGCTCTGAACAGGCCGGAATAGCACAGTTAGTGGAGCGCTGGACTCATGATCCCAGGGTTCTGGGTTCGAATCTCCGCTGGGCCATTTTGGTACAAGAAGATTTCGCCCGTAGGTTTCGCATTGGTTCTGATTCCATGCCCAGAAAAAAAACCTTCAGTTCATTCGATAAATCAAGGCTTCGTGTATGAGTGATTGATGGTATAACATCTTGCACACATGTAAACTTCCATCACCAAATTTTGGAAGAGGTCTGCTAATCAATTAGGATCGATGACATGTAAATACCCAGCATGCCCTCGTCTTGAAAAATGGAAAGAATGAGTGAAAAACTGAGTGACTTGCATCACACTGAATGACACCTGAAGTAATGGTCGGCTTTACCAAGGTAAGCAGGCTGTTGTGAAAATGAGAACATGGATTGCAGAGGACTCGGTTCTTGGTTTCAGGCTAAGCGCTAGGTAAGTTCTCTTAAGGCAAGAGGTGGCACGAAAATTAAACCATTGTTCTTTTCAAACTTCAGTTTTGTTAAATTTGTTATGTTAAAAAAAAAAAAACATGGAAAAAACATATTTAGGTCATTTCAAAGCTCTTGTGTGATTTGGCGGACCACAAATAGGAGCAAAATGATGAAAAATGAAAACAAAACATTTCATAACAAGAACTGTATTTCTATCATAGCAGACATGTTAGGCACTTGAAACATGACTTTTCTGTTTTGCTGAACTATAGTAATGCAATTACAAAAGGATTTTTATATATCTAAACTGCTTTTTTTTCAATAATTTTTTTCCATATGGTGGCCATCAGGCTTCGCGCTTCATTGCTTTTGAATTTTTAAACAGAAATAGCAAACGATAAGTGCTGTTTTGACTTAAAAATAAAATGTAATTGCATGCAGAAATCATTCTTCTGATCAAAAGGACAAAAATCATCAAGTTAGTAGTCTGGATCCAGAGATATTGTGTTCCTTGCTCATCAACCGTTGTGAAAAAAAGTTATTTTCAGAAAATGACAGTTTGAAATAAAGAAGTTGAGCAATTTTCACACACACCTCCTTCAAAGAAAGTCATTTTTTTTACTAAGAAAAATGTGAAAATAGACAAAAATGAACACCACATAATGGTTTCAACAGACTTCTTGAGCACAAAAACACACATAAAACCCAAAACATGATTTTTGAAAGAAAATGGTAAAATTTTCTTGCCCACCTCTCCCCTTAATAATGATTATAATCATGTCACAAATTCTGCGATATAATCATGTCACAAATTCTGCGAAATCCAAAACTTTCACTGCAACTGTGAAGGTTGACGTTTCATTTATCAGTATTGTTCTCGTGCAAACTGTCGGTGTCTGTTTCAGGATATGTTTCTTTTTTGATGGTCTTTACTTGTTTCGGAATATGATGGGTTTCCTTTTTGTACTCCCAGTTCTTATAGAACAGAGAGTACTTTACAATGGAACAAAGAAATGCTGTCTGTCTGTCTGTCTGTGTGTCTTGTCTGTGGTCAAAATGTGTTCCACTCGCTCCAGACAAAACCTTGGGCCAATCTTTCTGAAAATTTGTAGGTATATTCATTAAGGGTCACGGATGATGCCCGATGTTTTATTTTACCAGAATAGCCATTACTGACGGCTGTAATGGCCCAAAATGTTTCTTCTTCTTTATGGAATATCTGGGTGACGAAATACATTATGACGCATGTTTGATTGTGACGTCAAATACATTATGTTTGATTGTGACGTTTTTCAGGAAGATAAACTGGTAGTACGTGTACCGTGAAGTTTAGTCTATTGAGCACACCTGTATATAAGCCGCACTTACTAAATTTTTTTTTTTTATTTGAACATTTTTCACAAATAAGCCGCACTGGTTATAAGCTGCAGATATATACGACAAAAGTAAAGTTCATAACCTTAGGATCATCACATTTGTCAGTGCCATCATCATCCTGTCCACTGAATCCGCTGAAGTCTTCTTCTTCGGGATCAGAGTTGAAGAAAAGAAAAGGATTTTTTTTTTCTTTTTTTTTTCAGTCAGGCAGTCGGTTCATGGAAACCCCCTATTCTGTGGCAAAATAATCCCAAGTGTTGATTGTGGCCACATAACAGAAGAAGAAGAGAAATAGTAGTGCTTCCTCTGCTATCTTGTCACTGACTTCAGCCTCGTGTTCACTTGTCGCTTTCCTCTTGAGGCAAGGTGAAGGTCACACTGCTGCTCCATCACTTGCACTGTCGTCTGCTGCAGCACACTGTCCAGCCTTGGGAAAACCACTGATGATGGTCTGAATGCTCAGTGTGTGCGGCTTTCATTTAAAAATGTGAGCAGTTAACACTGTAACAACATGAACAGTTAACACTTCAACATGGAGCTCATCAAAAAATTCATAAACAGTAAACACGATATGGTGAGTGACAGAGAAGCTAAGAATAGACGACGAGAGTGTGATGCTCCTGGAATCTGAAAAATCCGCAAATAAGCCGCATCGTTGTTCAAGCCACAGGTTTAAAGCTGGGGGAAAAAGTCGCGGCTTATAGGCCGAACTTTACGGTATATGCTTTGCATCTTGTTCTTGTTTGAGTTTGACAGCCATGAAAAGGCGTTGGGTTGTCAGCTGAGCTGTAATGATTAAAACTTGAAAGCTGGAAACATGGAAAGCACACAAACATGCAACCAAGCATGCACAAACACGCACATACACATATCCTTGCACAAAACCATATGTTATAAATAGGATCGCACGTACCCCACACAAAACAGGCAGGCAAGCATGCACAAAACACACACACACACATCCTTATACATACTTTTATGTTATAAATAGGATCACACATACCATACCTCTTTTTTTACCCCTGTAGTCCGTGGCGTTTGACGTCTATGTATGTTTTGCCAGACTGGTTTTGATTTCAGGTATTGCACAGAACGCATTTAATTGACTGATTTTATCCAGACACGTGTTCACGTTTTCTTCTGTTTTTAATGTTGTGTTTGTTTTAATGTGTGTAAAATGGTTTTCAGGGAGATTATGATACACACTGTAGGAGTCTTTTTTTTTTTTTTTTTTTTTTTTTTGCCAAGATTTGTATCCTATTTACTTTTCTTGCCGAAGTCAATTGTCAAGTAGATGAAAAGAAATTTGACAGTTGTTTACTTCGGATACATGCAGTATTCATTTATATTAGATGGTTTTGCATTTTTAGGAGTGGGAGCGGGGGGGGGGGTAGGGGAGTCGAACATTCGTTCCTTCTTTTTTCCTATCATTCCTATTTTCTTTTTCATGCCTGTGATCACAAACACATTACACAGCGTTTGACTTTTGTAGTCTGTATGTGAAAATCCTTTAAGACTAGGCACCTACTACAGATGTCAGTCTCTGCCACGTTGAGGTAGAGCGATGGACCCCCCCCCCCCCCCCCTGCTATTCCTAACCCTACCCTCAAGCTCTCTGTCTCCCTTGATTCCTCCCCACCAATCACCCCCATCCCCTCCCTTTTTCCTTCCTTCATACTCCACACTCCTTTCCTGGTCCCTCCCCTCCATCTTTGTGTGCAGTTTTGTCATGTTTCCAGTAGAGTGTGATGTGATCTTTGAGATCGTCGGGAGACAGAAAAACATAGGTAACCACACACACGCATGCACTCACGCATACACACACACACACGCAAACACACACACACACACACACACACATACGTTATCCCCTTCTGTTCCTTTTCCCCACCCACCCCTCTCTCTCTCTCACTCTCTCTCTCTGAATGTTCCACTGGGGCTGTGACAGAAAATAGGGTAAACAGGAAAACATGAAGACCAGAGCCTTACTTGTGCCGTTCATTACTGTAGTCTACTGGGGTTTTTTTCCTGCCTTTGTGGCCCTTTCCTTTGTCTTTGTTCTGGAAGGCCTTTGCACTTTTTGTCTTTGAGACACTTTCAAATATGCCACCTTTTTTGGTTGTAATCCGGTGATAAGATGCCTGCTGGGCAGTATGTAGTGTCTTTTTACCCAAATGGCCATGCTGTGTTTTTTCTTTTTCTTTCTATTTTTTTGTGGCATGGTTACATTTATCATTGTCTTTTGAGATTTTTTTTTTTCAATCTGGTTCTTCAGCGTGGCCTAGTTTTACCAGTCTTAAGAATATGACAGCAGATTAGTTATAGGCTCATGAATTTGGTATATATGATGCGTAAGTTGTAATTTCTTGGTTTTTTGTTTTGTTGGGTTTTTTTTTGCATGATAGACTTCTTTTCCCGCTAACATGGCAGACCTGAAAAGGCCATAGCTATAAGATGAAAATGTCATTAAATACTGATCATATGTGTAAACTGTGTTCTAAATTTTTGATTTAAGAAAACAATCAAACAATGGCTGATGACTGGACTCAAATATGAGTTTTATGCACATGAAAAGTCAGTAGTTTAGCTGTTGTTTTCTGATTTGTTGTCCTTTAATTATGTGTGTATGTTTGTGATGATTTTGTGTGTGAGCGTGTGTGTATTTGTGCATACATGTGCATGCGTGCGAGTATGTGTGTGTGTTTGTGCATACATGTGTGTGTGTGTGTATGTGTGTGTGACAAGACTGTTTTTCTAAGCGATGACCGCCCTGTGTGATTGGCTGGGCTACAATCACATTGAAACTGAAACGGATGTTTGTAACCAAGTCTTTGTATTTAATGTTGGGATTTCCCAGGGTAGCTAAAGTGGACTGGATTTATTGAGTAACTTCCCCGCTGTTTGAAATTTCGTATTTACTTCCTCTTGTGTGGTGGAATGGGTTTACTGTGTTGCGTGTGAATTCCCTGTTGTTGCCTGTCTGTCGTATCTGTTGTTCAGTCAATTAAGAACTGGCAAAAAAGCTTGCTCTCTCTGTCTCCCTCTCTCTCTCTCTCACACACACACACACACACACACACACACACACACACACACGCACATACACACTCACGCACACACACACACACGCACACGCACACACACACACATGCACAGGCACAGACACACACACTACACACACACATGGCGCACACATGCACACACACACACACACACACACACACACAAACACACACACACACACACACACTTTCTTTGGCCATCCTGCTTCTTTAGCCATGATTATTCTTTTTGCTCAATGAGAGTAAGCAGCATTGTATCATTCATGTTTGAATTTGTGTGTCTTACAACTGCCGTCATCACAGAATGTTTAAGAACAAAGAATAATCAAAGATGTAGTCATTTGAATGCAATTTGTGAGCCTGAATTTAATTCACATACTCGCTTTTGATTTGTGCTGTCTTTAAATGGTAATGTAAATGACCTTGTTTCTTATCAATATTATCATGCCTTGAAAGCGTACACAGAATCCAGTTTATTTTGTGACTAATTTTGTCGTTTTTCTTTCACCATTTCTGTCAGAATTCTAGTAACTTTGATAAGTTTGAAGCTTTTATTGTCATTTGATTCTCAGTGTGGCGTGAGAGTATTTATTCCGGGTCGTACATATGCAGAATTGTATGCAGAGTTGAAATGTGTTTGCGAAACAAAAAGCATTCCATTTGTAAAGAGATGACCTTTTCACTCTGCAGAGTCTGTGGTACTTGGTCTTGAATCAGGGAGTGAAAATACAACCTCTCTTAAACCTGCATATTTTTACAGGAAAAAAAAACAAAACAAAATTTTGGTGTGTTTTTAGAAGGTGTATCTTAAAGGGCTGTTTGAATGAGGTTTTTTTTTTTCATGATTTGTGAGTTCACTTCAGTTTGGTGGCAGCCCTTTTGCGGTCGGCTGGGCAGAGCTACATTCTCTGTCAGCCTGCATATTCGTCGTCTGTTTAACGGCTGCCTTCAACGTATTGATTACTTTCTTGTCTATTGAGGGTTGTAAAGGAAAACTTGACAAAAGCAAAAGACCGATGACGGCAAAACGCTTTTCGTTCACTGTGACATTGCATTGACCATTGATCTCTGTCAGATCTTTTTTTTTCTCTTTCTGCCATGCAGCCATTTTTCTTTTCCCACCAATCAGGGCGCACATGTCCCAGGGTCTTCCGTGCATTCTTTTACCATCTGGAGGTTAGCGAAAGTTCTGCTCTCAAGTTAAGAAAGGTGGAGGAGGCATTTGACATTGGTGAAAATGAACAAAATTAGGCAGTTTATGTCAGAGACCTTTTTTTTTTTTTTTTTTTTTTTTTGACTTTCAGCTGGGGGAGAGGGGAAGGAGAGGATGTTGGTTTAGGGGGGGGGGGGGGGGGGTGGGCTGGTGGAGAGTTCCCAATGGGACCAGCCCAGTTTGTCTTGAGATGCACCAGTCTTGGTCAAGATTGTTCACCTTGGTTGCTAGCTGCACGGAAAATTGGGAGAAGAAACTGTTTGTTTCTGTTTTGGGGGTTAACTGGGTTTTGTTTTTTTTTTTTTATTATTATTTGTTTAAACATTAAGAAATACTAAAAGTGTAACACCAAATCATTGGGGAGAATCTCAGCACTGTATTGTGTTTTGGTTTGATGTCTTGATGGCAAAAGTATGTTTTGGAGGATAAAGATTTACTTTGGGATTTATTTTGTTTTGAGGCATATTTTTTTCACCGAGTTATTATCAGTGTCGTGATGAAAACATTTCCAGTAATAACGCCCACATACAGAATTTAACTAATGATGCTGTCATCGCTCACATCTTTGTTGAGAGTTTGGGAGAGAGCAGAAGACGTGTGCAGTCTCTGCTGGAATGGGTAAGAAATGGTGATATGTATGGTCATTCCAGACATTTTGCCGTTCTCTTGGTCTCTTCAATTCAATTCATGTATACAGCCCAGCCAGCCATTGCAGCTGACGGTCATGCACAGAGCAGCTGTGGTCACAGGTGTGTGGGCGCCCTATGCTAACAGCAGCACTTTATCCTTACATCAGTCCCCAAAAGAGCATTTTGCATATATTTTTCGGCACTTTTATCGATTAATCGAGTTTGTTGTAATTAACACACCAAGTACCAAATTCACTGCAAAGAAACGACATTTCAACAGAAAAAACACGATTTCTGTAGTGAAACAGAATAATGAACCCCCCCCCCCCCCCCCCCGGCCATTCTCTTACCTGATGAGTGAATGCACACCATTGAGTCAGTGCTTCTATCTGCACTTGAACCATATCCCTGAGAGAGAAGGAGTGGGAGAGAGAGAGAGAGAGAGGGATCCTGCGTGCTGGTAAGTAGGGTAAACAGCATCTTTCCGTTCGTGTGAAATTTTGCTGAGGGTGCGCTCTAGCTGGAAGTGGCTCTGTGGTGGACAGCACGTGCCATGCATGCGGCTATGGGAAGGAATGAGTAAACCACTTCCACAGGGGAGTGTGCATTGCTGTCAACATACAGTCAGCTGTTGGCATAAGGCACCCACACAGTCGTATATGCCATGAGCTTGCTATGTTAACGATGGAACACGTTCATAGTTGCTTCTCCTGCTACAGCAACATATCTACGTTCAGCAGATGGAACTGTCCGCTAAACGAGATTCTCTTTAGGACAGGCCTACCGGTAGATTTTGAAGGAAGAAAGATTTTGGATCCAAGAACAGAAACCTATATATATATAGATATCCTCCCTTGTCACCGGGGATAAAGTGCAATGTATTACAAGTGTCTACAGCAATGCACAGTTCCTTTACAAGAAATGAAAGATGGGAAGCACTGAATGAAGAACCATGATCACTGCCACCACCACCACCACACACAACAACAACAACAACAGAAGGGGGGAAAATGAAAAATAAAATTATGAAAAAGGGAAGAGTTAAAAAGCAGATGGAAAAGGGGACAGAAATAAATCAAGGAAATTGAAAAAAAAAAATGCTCTAAAGAACAAAAAAACAGACCAAATCATGAAGTGAGAACTCCGCGCTCATGTGGGACATCATTCTGTCACAGATGTATTCAGTGGGGAATTCTCTCTCTCTCTCTCTCTCTCTCTCTCTCTCTCTCTCTCTCTCTCTCTCATCTCCAGTAACGCCTCCTCTCCCCTTGTCATTCTCATCGTCCACCCCTGCACCTTCTTCACCTCATTCTCCATCTGCATATTCAGCAAAGACACCTTCTTCACCTCATTCTCCAACTTTATATCCTGCAAAGGCGCCGTCTTCACCTCATTCTCCATCTGTATATCCTGCAAAGGCACCGTCTTCACCTCATTCTCCATCTGTATATCCTGCAAAGGCACCGTCTTCACCTCATTTTCCATCTGTATATCCTGCAAAGGCACTGTCTTCACCTCATTCTCCATCTGTATATGCAGCAAAGGCGGGCTTAAGGGTGGTGCAAGGTTGAGTTAGGAGCAGAGAAAATGATTGATGGATAGGGAGACAGGCTCTGTGTGTGTGTGTGTGTGTGTGTGTGTGTGTCTCTCACATCTCTCTCTCTCTCTCTCTCTCTCTCTCTCGCCCCACCCCCACCCACCCACCACACACACACACGTACACACACATACACAAACACACACGCGCGCGCACACACAGTCTTAGCCCTAGAGGTTGGAACAGGGAGATAAGAAAGTTCATCTGCATTATGATCTGTGAAACAGCCCGCAATTTCAGGCAAGAAGATTAGAACCGACCCGAAGGCCAAACAACGGCAGTTCCAGCTGGATCTGGCCGAGAAGGGGTTAAAGTGACCTTTCCATGGGTCGAATTTTCTCACCTAGTGGTCCTCCCGTTACGATATAGATAAGATCCCTTCCCGTCCAGAAGGTGCTGGTTCGAATCCCGGCCGTACCAGGAAAAGAAATGAATGTGACAGCAGAGGGGCATCCTGGGAGTTCATGACCTGACTGCGGCCTGGACCCCCTGGTGTGTAAAGAGTTCAGTGCCGAAACGCTTGTGTAAGCGGGGCTGAGAGAGGGTGGGGTAGGATCTCCTCTGAAAACCTGCTGTAATGCTCTCCCTTTGAAAAAAAAAAAAAAAAAAAAAAACCGGCCACAAAGACAGGAGCCACGAACTACTTCAGAGATATGCCCAGAGTGAGGAAACATCTCTCTTTTTATTGCTTTTTGTGAGTGTCGAAAATGTTTGATTACCACCCACATCGAAATTTTAACTTCTCATGGAAAATTACGTTTAGAAAAAAAAGTAAATAAATTTGTGAATTAAACTTTTTTTTTTTTTTTATTCAGTTATGGAGAATATACACAGTGTGGAAATGAGATGGCAGTCGTGTCGACACCTGCTGTGAATATACCCAAATCATATAAGATTAGAGACTCTGACTGAGGAATAGAACATTTAGAATTTAAATGGGGAGGGCAGCGAAAATGAAAACGTTCATGTTGTTAAAATCTATCTGAACGTTTAGAAATCTAGAATGGTTAAAACAACAACAACAACGACGACGACAACAACAACGACAACAACAACAGAGAGAGACAGAGAGAGAGAGAGAGAGAGATGAAATCTGTCTAAGCTTCCTCAGTTCATTTATGCGTTAATCGTGTCACATTCATGACCGTGTGGGCTTTCCGTCTTCTTCTTCCTCGTTCGCCTCCCGTTAGATGAGCAGCCCGGTGTCCTCGATGAAGGCTGCCGTCCACCGCAGCTCCTCCAGGGTGCCGTACAGCTTGGCTTCCACTGCTGTCGGTGTTGGCCAGTACTTCCTTCTGGATGCTGCATGCGTCGCACAGTCTTGAAGGATGTGGTCGGTTGTCATTGGTCCCTCACCACAAGGGCACTCTCCACTCTGTCCCATGCCAAATTTTGTGTGCATGTGCTGGAGCAGGCGATTGTGTCCAGTCCTCGGGGTTTCCAATCTCTGTGGATGACAGACAGATTTCGTCATCACCATGACACTATCACCCTTTCCAGGAACAGATCTGCTGTCGCCCAGACAGCGGTTGTCATGAGGAAGAAAGCATAGCCAGAAATGTCAAACGAACGGAGCGTTCTGTTTTCCCCCCAACTAAACTGACTTCGACATCTGATGCTAAGAGAAAGTGGCTAAGAAATAAAATATCCCTGCGTCAGTGTTTTGTGTGCGCGAGCGTGTGTGTGTGTGTGTGTGTGTGTGTGTGTGTGTGAGAGAGAGAGAGAGAGAGAGAGAGAGAGAGAGAGAGAGAGAGAGATTTCGACAAGGACATTTTCTCCCGTTCTAAATTCTGTGATTATAAAACACTGGTTCCTCACGAGTTCCCCAAGCTCTTACAGTTAACATTGTAGAAAACAAATAAGAACAAAGCATCTCTAAAAGCATCAATAACTTTTGTCCAAAATGCATTTAATTAAAAGAAACAAAAAGTAATTCTGCTCCATATCAAGAAGCGGAGAGTCAAATGATTTAAGTCTCCCATTTGTTGTGTGTGTGTGGTTTTTTTTTAATCTTACGGATCCAAATTAATGTTATTGAACAGACAAAAGTTATCAGTTCTGGTAATCTGAGACCATCGTTATCATTCTTTCATGTGCAGTTTTGCTATTCATTTGTCGTTTTTTTTTTTTTAAGTCCACATTAAATACGTTATTTCACACACACACACACACACACACACACACACACGCACGCACGCACGCACGCACGCACACACGCGCGCACACACACACACACACACACACACACACACACACACACGGACGGGGAAAGGAAAGGACGGGGGGGGGGGGGGGGGGGGGGGGGGGGGGGGAATCGGGGGAGGAGAGGAGACAATCGGGGGGGGGGGGGGGGGGGGGAACAATCAGAGGGCAGTGGAGGAGGGTGGTAATCGGAGAAAGAAAATGGGAATTGACAAGACGGCATTAGAATGTAATTATGTTTAATCCTTCACTTGCAGTATACGAGGACCATTTTTGAGTCCGTCTTGAAAACAAACCGTTACTAATGCCTGTCCACAGTCAACTTTTGCCCACTGATTCCAACTCATCACGTAGAAACCAGCAAACTGTGCCAGTCTTCCCCGCTTGACGTTCAATGGAAACTCACCTCCTACAATTCTGTAGTATTTTGACCACCAAGGACTCCAAAACAAAAATGTCTATTATATGAATAGCAAAGTGACATTTTAAACATTTGGACATGAAACCATCTTGGTCACGACTTTTTTTTTTTTTTCTTAGCTATGTTCTTTAATGGTAAACATGCTTCTTCTAGTGTAATTTCATCAGCTCTTCTTTAATCTCTGTACTTCTTCAATCAAAGCTGACTGCCCTTTAAAAAGTATACACAACCAGATATTACCATCCTCTAAATGTGGCTCGCTCTCTCTCATAGCCCTGTTGCAAAGAAAGTCATTGATATGTCGCTGTCAAATGAAAGCAATTCTTTGTCTTTTTACATGGTACGATTTTCTTTCTTTCTTCTTCATCTTTTTATTTATTTATTTTATTTTTTTATTTTTTTTTTTTTTTGCAACTGCAGCAAGAAAATTTACTCTGATATTTTGTCTGACCAGACTAGACTATGGCAATTCTCTGCATGATGGGTATCCAAAAAGGCATAGTACAAAAGGTACAGAATGAGTGTGTTGAGAGAGAGAGAGAGAGAGAGAGAGAGAGAGAGAGAGAGAGAGAGAGAGAGAGGGGTCCTGTCATACCTCTACAACAAACCCAACATTGGTTACCAACTGAAGCACGCATTTAATACAAACTGTTCTTCTTTTGCAATATTTTTTCTTTTCAGTCTCCTGCAGCTGATATATTTTCAATCTGCTATCCGCTGTCACCATCTTGACCCCTCTGTTCTACAGATCATCTCATTTTATGTATTCCGACGATTGCTCAAAAAAAAAAAAATTTGGAGAAAATGTGTTTTTATTCACGGCTCTTCCCCCTTCGCAAGACAATGAGATTCGCGACCAAAAACTATTGGCTAATCAAAATCAAAAGCTGCATTACAGAAAAAAGCGTCGAGAACACATCTTTTTAGGCTGTGCAACACAAAAACTAAACACCCAGCCTCGTCACTTTTTCTATATCTATCAAAGCGCGCGTAGAGAGGCAATTACTCACCTACGTTCATAGACCGTCTGTCCTGTTTTACTGATCATGCTTTGGGTACTTTTTTTTTCACAGAGTATTTTGAATTTGTTATTCATATATTGTGTACCATTTTGTCTGAGCCTTAGGATGTTATATGTGCATGACGTATTATTGTTGTATACCGCTACATTTTTTGTTTGTTTGTGTGTGTGGTTTTTTTTTTTTTCTTTTTGCTTATCTCCTTTTTTAGTGATTTACTGGGCTGAATTTTTTGTATTCCACGATCAGTGAAGTGAGCATCTATACGTTGTGTATATGAAGCCCAATTTGCCCCATATATATCAGTTTACACTTTCTTCCTGTCCATCACTGCGAAGCGCGATGTCTCTGCTTTTGAAGTGGGGAGGCTGTGCCATATATGACCCCACATTGTTTTTTTATCATCACCACCATCATCATTATGATATCATCATCATTATCATTATTGTTTTTGTTTTGTTGTTGTGTTAGTAGTAGGCCTGGTAGTAGTAGCAGTAGTGGTAGCAGCAGCAGCAGCAGCAGCAGCAGCAGCAGCAGAAACAGCAGCAGCAAAGCAGCGGCAACAGTACTAGTAGTAAAAGTAGTAGTAGCAGTTGTAGCAGTGGTATCATCACCATCGTTATTATTGTTATTATCATAATCGCTAATAGTAATAGTGACATATTCGACCACATTAAGAATGTGATAATTAAATTTCAAGGCATTGTCAAATGCAACCCTCATATTTTTTTCCCCATGGGTAGTAGGCAACTGTGGCTTTAAAACTTTCTGTCGTCATGAATACATTTTGCAAGGATTGCGTAATTTTAACTTTTGAAGAGTGGACATCTAAATATTGGACTTGTACAACAAAAACAGAAAAAAATATATTTAAATCTTGTTGCAAACTTATGACAATAGAATACAGATTTCTCATCATCAGTAAACACATAAGAATGTAGAGCATCTCCTACAAATTACGAATAAAGTAAAGACATTGTAATAATCGAATAAGGAGGTTTAATCCAAACAAGTATCCTGGCATACTCGAAAACCGCCGGGGATAATTTTGAGTTGGGAACTCTAACAGCATGGGGAAAACAAAACTATTCCCTCCCCTGAATCGACCCGTAGTCTGTTGCATAGGACCAACAGAGCTACCCATGACGTAAACTGGAAGGGCAGACCTCAGAGATAGGCCTGTCAGTGGGAACAGCTGACACTAGGCGGTTACAGAGACAAACCCCCTGTATGCGCAGGTATGTAGAGCTATATTGCTCAGTCATATTGCAATCTGAGTTATCATGATGCCGCGGTGGTGCAAGCCCTCGCCCCAACTTCGCGTTGTGTGAAAAAGGACACGCTGGTGGACGTTTATGTTACATTGAGAGCAGACTGCCTTCATAGCAGCAGGACGATTGAGTGGGGAAACTGGGGTGAACACGGGACTCTAGCTCAGCGGTCATTGACCTTTGACGGAGCGAGTTGGTGCCACAGAATGTGAATGCAAATGTGCGTGCGGGTTAACATCCTTGGAGTGTGTTGACCTTAAGTAACAGACCGAACGTGTGTTGCCCACGACGCGGTGAGTTGTGTACCATCACATGTGTGGAAGAGTAACCAGAGTAACATTCATATATATTATATATATATATTGGCAGACTATATAATTACCAGAGATTTATTCGATAATTTTGAAATGTTGTGGTGATAAGCGACTCTCTCTCTCTCTCTCTCTCTCTCTCTCTCTCTCTCTCAGCCTGTAACAACATCATCTCTCTTAATCGTTTTTGACAGGAAAACCAGCCTTGTTTTATGAACAAGAATGTTGAAAATGAATAAGTGCTTGTGTACTTGAACATGACTGCCTCAAGAATCAAATTCAAATTTTGTTCACCTCTAGGCTCTCTGTTGATGATACTATTATCCATCATGGTGACTGAGGCTTTTAGTATCCTCTCAGTCTGTCTGTCTGTCTGTCTGTCTCAGCATTTTGTGCCAATAGGAGTAATTAATATTTTGATATAATCAGTTCTATATAAGGTGTCGTACTGTTGATGTGTTAGTATCGTTAGTCCTGAAAGGGCGAAGACCAGAGGGAAAAGTGTCTTCTTGCTTTTCCATTATCTTTGAGAATAAAGATCCCCCCCTCTCTCTCTCTCTCTCTCTCTCTCTGTCTCTCTGTGTGTGTGTGTGTGTGTGTGTGTGTGTGTGTGTGTGTGTGTGTGTGCCTCTGTCTCTTGCTCTGTGTGTGTGTGTGTGTGTGTGTGTGTGTGTGTGTGTGTGTGTGTGTGTCTCTGTGTGTGTGTGTGTGTGTGTGTGTGTGTGTCCCCTGTCTCTGTCTCTTGCTGTGTGTGTGTGTGTGTGTGTGTGTGTGTGTGTGTGTGTGTGTGTGTGTCCCCGTCTCTCTCTTTCTTTCACTCTTGGCTTCCTGATTTCTTGATTCATTGTGTAGGTACTGGGGTAGTTCATTTCATATCTAGTTTATGTACCATTTGATTAACATTCATGCTCATCTTGACAGCTATTTTTATTTATCTGATCACTTCTCTGTCACTGTCTGTCTGTCTGTCTGTCTGTTTCTCTCTTTTGCCTCAATCTCTGTCTCTTCTCTGTCTCTCTATCTCTGTCTGTCTGTCTGACTGTCTCTCTGTCTCTGTCTCTGTCTCTGCCTCTCTCTCTCTGTCTCTGTCTCTGTCTCTCTCTCTCTCTCTCTCTCTCTCTCTCTCTCTCTCTAGTATGAAGTTAATCCAATGGTACAGTTCGACTTCATTGTCAGAATATTATTTTTAAAACAAGTAACAGCCCTGATGCAGCCTTCCTATGACATTCCATATCATCATCATATCATATCATATCATATCATATCATATCATATCATATCATATCATCATATCATATCATATCATATACCAGTTATATTCTATATCATGTCATTTCATAGTAAATGTCACATGATATCATACATTATGTAATATATATAATGATAATATAAATCAAATAATGATTTGGCTTACTGGCTTTACCAATGTTTGCCTGAATATTTAGAGACTGTATATTTTAGAGACTGAATTTTAGAGACTGTATGTTTTTTTTTTGTTTGTTTGTTTGTTTGTTTGCTTTTTCTCCAGTTAAAACTTAATTGCGCAGTTACTAACGAGAAATTTGTCTGGCAGATGTATTGCTTCTTCCGCTGGGTCCATTGTCTGTTTAGTGAATTCTTGAAATTCTGAATGTGTTACTGCGGTGGCGGGAGGATCATACAGATTGTTGTGCAAGTTAACAAAATTGTTAGGAAAAAGTGCACTCACAAAAAGACATGATGAAAGGATTTGCCAGTGTAAAAGGGTGTCTCCAGGTGTCACTTGTATTATCTTTTAATGTGAAAAGATTTTGGAGAGTTCTTCCATCATAATGTCCATGGAGAATGTAAGTCTCAGTCAGTGAGTCATGTCTGATGTCGCCCTCTAATCTCAGATACTCGAAGCTTGGAAGGTGCGTATTACTATTCATCTCTCCTCATAAGCCAGTTTACTCATTCCTGTAATCAGCATGGTGAATCCTCTCAGCACATTTTCTGCTAAATGTATACCCCCCTGCATATCTTCTGTGCGGCCTATACATTTCCATGTTCTAGTGTTTGTCTAACTAATGATTAAAATAATGTAACCATAAATGTCTTTATTTGTAAACTGTATATAAAATGATTGATCGTGCCTGTTTTTTCCATTTGTCTTTTTATGTGTAACATTAGTATGATGCATGAAAATGAAATTTTTGTCCATCAAAACTCAAAAATTCTTTTTGAACTCAGTGTCTTCTAGGTTAACGGAATGACAAGCATAATAAGAGTTATTTTTACCAACATGAGCTATTTTGTCAGAGAAAAGTTTGATTTGCCACTTCTCAGTTCATCAGATAAAGACATGTATACTTTCTTGGGGCAGAGTGTGTTTTTTCTTTGTCTGCAGTTCCACCTGTAGTAGTTCCGCAGCAGACAGTCATAGCTGGTTTAACCCTAACATTATGAGAAGAAAACAAACTAAGGTCCAGTTTCCAGCCCCATGTTGAAGACCTTGAATAGCATTATTTCGGAAACCCCCCCCCCCCCCCAAAAAAAAACAGCGTTTCATTTCGTCATCTTAGTAAGGTGTTTTTGATCTCCTCAGTCCTTGTTACTGATCTTCAAACTTCCCATAGTCTATCAGAAAGTCAGCAGCAAAAAAAAAAAAAAAAAAAAAAAAACAAGCGAACCCACCTCACTTAGAATAGTTAGATGTGTAGAAAGCAGGTTTCAAAGTGAAGTTTGTTGAGTGGTGTACAAAACCAAACAGAAATAAAACTTAAAACAGTGAGAAGTAATCAAGAGGAAAAGGCAAAGAAAAAAAAAGGTGAGCGTTATTCACAGGAGAAGGGGGTGGTGAACAGTTGCTGTAAAAAATAAAAAAATTAAAAAAAAAAAAAAAAAAAAGGGGGGGGGGGGGGGAGAGGGGGGGGGGGTGAGGGAGAGGGGGGTTTGGTGGTGGTATAAGAGAGGGGAAAAAGGAGGGTTGTGGTTTACCTACAGATGAAAAGGTGTAACAGTGTGTGTGGCTGGTGTGTGTGTGTGTGTTTAGTTTTATTTCTGTCTCGGTTTTGTTCTCTCTCTCTTCTTCCTTCCATACTGTTCTCCCCCATGAAGAAGGGCCTAGGGCCCGAAAACGTCGGGCAAATCCAACCTCGCCTTTTAGGACCAGCTACCGCATTCAGGTCAGTTTGACCCTTTTGTCCTCCCATCTGGAGAAAAGTTGGGCTTGATCAGAACACTTCTAATCCAGTGGTTAAAGATTTTGCCAGTAGGGTGGATAGTGAGTGATAAGTTTGAACCGTTGGTGGGGGGTGAGACGTTATGGTGTGAGAACCCACTGTGTAGGCACAGCAGGAAAGGGGTGCTTGATTTAGACCAGGAAAGGTCAAGGTGGTGGAAGGAGAGGGATGATTTGACTTAAAGCATGTGATGTCTTAGACGTGGGGAACAGGTTAACGTCCCTGTGGTTGTTAATCGCCGATTAGACTGTGATCTTTACCTTTTCACCAGGATGACCATGGTTTGATCTTCCTTAGCATTGTCGTGTTGACACTCACACATGCACACACACTCTCACCACCTACACCATACCACACCACACACACCACACCACACCACACCACACCACACCACACCACACCATGCTACACTAGGCTACACCACACTACACCATATAACAGTTTTACCACAGCACAGCACATATACACACACACACCACACTCACGCATGCCAGCGTGCATGCACACACACACACACACACACACACACACACACACACACACACACACACACACACACATACACTTACATACACACACACACCACACACATATCACATCGCATCACACAACATACACACAGCTGGTTGTATGATTAGATGTTACTTACATGGTGTGAATTTCAATTGGGTAGGATTAACGGTGATACTACATGATGAAACACACACCATGCACGCATGCATCGACGCACACAGACACACGCAGAGGTGTACATACACATGTGCACACGCGCTCACTTACCCACCCACCCACGCACGCACGCACACGCACACACACACACACACACACACGCACACACACACACACACACACACACACACACACACACACACACACACACACACACACACACACACACACACACACACACACACACACACATTCACAGGCAAACTCACAAAATGATATCAGACACTCAGAGAAATAACACACACATGCACACACGCATGCATGAATGAAAATATGCACACATGCCACACATACGCATGCACACACACATACATACACACACACACACACACACACACACACACACACACACACACACACACACACACACACATATGCATGCACGCACATATTATGTATAGCAAACATTATGAAGACTTGATGTTTCACATATTTCTCCTTAAGCATACTTCACGAGAGCATGAAAGTGAAAACTGTATGATTTAATCTAATTTCATTGTTGAATTGGAAAAAAGGTGTCAAAAGTCTCAAAATTTTTTTTTTTTTTCTGTCAAAAGAATCCTAGACTCTAAACTTCCTCCTCTGATACAGAAAAAAAAATATAATTTTATGTTCACAACAGTTTGTTTTCTCTTCAAAACTTTTGAGAACATGAAACTTTCTGATGCCCCCAGTGGTTGATTGAAAGAAGACCCCACTAAGCTTGGGACACAGACACACACACACACACACACACACACACACACACACACACACATTATCATTTAGAGTGCTGTCAGTTTATTAAAGATATGTATTCAGATATATTTGCAGGATATGATTTCAACCATTACAATTATGAATCAGTTCATCAGCTTCTGTTGGCTCAGTGTGTGTTGGGAGGCCTGAAATTAGGTATAGCTGTTTTGAAATTAAAGAAAAAAAAATTGTTCCAAATTTGTCTGCATACTGTTAGGTTTAAGGATGTGGTATAAATCGTACAAAATGAATGTGAAATGATATTTGATATTTTCAGATACAGCAACAGCTGTAGTTAAGGAAGCGCATATTTTTGACCAGAACACGTAGTGATCAATGCCATACTGGACAGGCTAACAGATGGGCCGGTCTGTCTGTCTGTTGTCATCATTCCTCATGACTTCTGGTGCCATTTTTGACTCTGGAAAGTCATGCTCAGCTGGAACTCTGTGGGGAAACCATGCTTTAAGGGCGTTCAGCCAAGTAAGCTTGCGACGCCAGAGAACGAGGGTTCATGGAACTGGTGAGAGAAAACCTGGCTCTATGTGTGTGACCAGGGTTGGGAGGAGTACAGCACAGCAATGCTGACAGTCTCATTTATACTGAACACATCGGATGGCATATTTGCCCAAAAAAAAAAAAAAAAAAAAGGGGTGAACATTTTGAAAGGAAGTTGCCAAGACTGCAAGGAAAAGGCAGGGAAAGGAACAGGTCTCGGAACTTGGCGCAGTCCAGTACGGTGCCACCTGCAATCAGGTGCCCCACACCAAAGCTTGCCAGACACAGAAAGGGAAACTGTATCTCTGTCATCGTGACTGTGAAATGGGAATCGTGCATTTATACTGAATTATGTGGAACAGCATATTTGTAAAAAAAAAAAATTTAAAAAAAAAAAAAAAAAAATGGAAAGGAAGTATTGAGTGAAGTGGTGGTTTGACTGAAAGGAAGAGGGAGGGGAGTAAACAGGTCTGTATATTAAACCATGCACACTTCTGTAGAGTGTCCACCGCTAATCTGGCGCACACACCAATTTTTGCAGACTGCTGTAACACATGCTGGTACATGAACACAAGGGGACAAATGTAATTAGGTCTTAGTTTGAGGTCACATATAGCAGTGACATTGAGGAAAGCATATGGAACGCTACATTTTCTTTGTGGTGATGTTGTCTTTGACTTCAGTGCACCACCTGTTATTGGATTGTTCAGTGTGAACGAGGATTTACGAGGGGAAAGGTTTTGATGCTGATGAAGTTCTGTCAAAATGAAGCTCTGGGTTTTTTGTTTTTGTTTTTAATGATCCAAGCATTACAAACCTCGCAGCTGTTATTCCGACGCGAGCAGCTAGATTGTGTGACAGATGGATGCATGCACATGTAAGATGAGTGGAGAGTGACGCTAAAAAAAACATGTCGGTCACCATGTTAAAAACCGTCTCAGGGTGTTCCAGGATGGAAGGTTTTGGGGTATTCTTTTCAGCTGTTGTCAGCAATTTTTCTTTCTTTTCTTTCTGCGTACGCAGGCTGATACTCCTGGGGACACTGCCTGTATAGACAGGCTGTGGAGTTTTGTGTGTATGACTGTTTTATCCCACCATTAAGGCAGCCATACTCCATCTTCGGGGAAGGTGCATGCTATGTGTAACGTGTCATCCATACCAACAGCCAAACTGGCCTTCTCTTTTGAAAGTTGGTGATGGGATTTTTATGTGTGTGCCAGATGTTGTGTGTGCGTTCACACACGGAACCCTCGGTTTATAGTCTCATTTGAAGGACTGTATGGGGAACGGAGTCAACCAATGTTAACTCCGAGGGAAAAAATCCCCCTGTACCGAAATTCGAACCTGCAGCCCCAGATCACGAGTCCGGCGCTCTACCAACTGAGCTATTCCAGCCCCCGTCGTCAGCAGTAAGACTTACCAGCTAATTTTTGTGGACCTGTGGACCTCACCGCCAATTTTTGTTTTTGCCTGTGAGATCTTGCAGAGAAAACACATGCTGCAACCGTAACCTAAATGCAGCGCTTTGTCTTTCATGGTGTCTTTGAGTGGTTAATGCCACCGTCGGTAAAGGGTGAAGAAGCTCTGTGGTGCATTCCATGTCATGTACCACTCACAGTGAAACATATTCTTTTAGAGTGTTGGGACTTGCACAATGTGAGACATAAACATTTTACAGCAGATTCCATGAAAACCTTGTTCAGAGATGTTCCGCCTGACACGATCTTTGAGTTCTTGAAAGAGGTTAACATTTTTCATCGGATCTGAGATTTTACAATGGAAAGATTTTTTAACAAAATTTTGGTTGAGTTTTTAGACAATGTATTTTAAAGAATTGTGTGAATGAATGACTTATGAGTTGATTTTAACGTGGTGACAGCCCTGATATGGCCCTTTGCGGTCGGCTGGGCTATAAGCAACATTATCTTATCTTATCTTATCTTATTGTCATCGGTGTCTTTTTTTCTCCATGTCACTGATTTGTTAATGGTATTTAAGTGTCACATTATGAGATGTTTAGTATTTTCACTGGCATTACATGGACCTGAAGGAATTTCCCTCAGAAGGAATCCTTCTGCAAAGCACTTTATAAATGCTATGTTATTGTTTTGATTATACAGATGAAAATGATGAAAATATCATTTCAAATTTTAAATGGAGGAGAAGGCTCGAGGGGAGGTGGGGGGTGAGGGTGGGGGTGCTTGGAATGGAGGCGAGCACATAGAAATGTTTGGGTTATCATCTACAGCATTCTCCATAGCCTTGACAGTATGCAGCTTCATGTGACTGTCCAGCAGGGTGGATGTTCTGTTGTCTTCTAGTTCCCTGCCAAACTCATGGACTCATCTGGCAAAGAAGAAAGACTGCAATGCACACAAACGTGCCAGACTTCAGACGGTTTTCTTGGGCGGGTTGCTGAATCTCATTCTTGTGATGGTGTCGAGTTGAAAACACTCTTGATCATATTCCTCCATCTTGCAGGCAGAAGCTGTCATGGAAAGTTTTGTTTTTTTTTTCTCCGTGGAACGTTCCACAGTTTCGATGGAGGATGCTCCGATTGATATATGGCATGATAGTTTCCTGGAAGTGGTTCAAAAGATAACGGGCTAAAAGATAACGGTTCAAAAGATAACAGGCTAACGGTTCAAAAGATAAGGGGCTAACGGTTCAAAAGATAACAGGCTAACATCCATTAATTAGTGATCAGCCCTCGCGGTTCCTTCGCAAACATGTCCTCAGTCAGCTTTAGTTCATGCAGTCACCATCAGATACCATGACAACAGAAAGCATCTCCGCCCTGTGACATGTTTTGATCGGAAGAAAAACAATGTGACAGGAATCTGATGCTCTTTATCTCCCCCCCCCCCACTCCCCCACCCTTCCCCTCGTTCCATCTCCCTCTCCCACCTTGTCTTTCCCCTTCTTTGCTTCCTCTTCTTGCTACCACCCCACCCCCACCCCCCACCCCCCCATTGGCACTCCATGGCGTACATCTGAGGACGATGTCCTCGTTGGCATGTAATAGTAAACCGCAGCTCATGCGGCAGCGCCGTTTGGTTTGACAATGAAGGTGAAGCGGCTTACAACGCGGATCAAATGGGCAGTGCTGTTTGGTCTGATCATGAATTAAGGTGAAGCGATTAGCAACACAGGGTGAAAACCGACAGCTGCAGTTCAGATCAAAGCCTGCCCTTCTGCTTACCCTGATGCAGCTCTCGGGACGATTCAGTCGCACAGTTACGATACAGGCCTTCGTTGATGGAGCGAAGCGGCAGTTTATAGGGAACTGTTGGTAGTTACGATACAGGCCTTCGTTGATGGAGCGAAGTGGCAGTTTATAGGGAACTGTTGGTGCAGGTTTGTTTGGCAGGAACTCGTGCCGCGTGTTGTCTCATGACAAGAGCTGGCGCGTGTTGGAGGAGTGCAGGCTGGCGATTTTGAGGAATTGAAATGTTTTTGAGTATGACGAGGAAGGTTGGACTGTGTGCGAACAGTGCTTGAATCACCAACTTTTTTCTTGACGTTGATACGACGCTGAGGCACGTGATGAGCGGGAGAAGGTCACTGTTCGTAGGACAGGTGTGTTCCCCGATCTGTATGGCAAGACCAGGAGTCACCAGACAGGAGGATAGGTCACTTGATTTGGGTCAAGTTAGTAAATATTTTTCAACCCTGGGGGTTGAAACGGAAAAGGGTCGTTTTTCCAAGCGACCGGAAAGTGGTCGATGATGTAGCACAGACAGAAGTCTGCTGCGGATTCTGTTTTGTTGTAAAATCGAATCCCTATGGAAAACTTCAGCGTCCAACAGTGGATCGAACCTACCTCCTGGAGGCTTGATTCCCGCTGGAGGAATTTTTATGTAAGAAATATTTTGTGTGTGACTATTTAGTATTTCAAAAGAAAGGACGTGAAATGCAATGCTTATGTGCTGTATATTCTAAAAAAAAAAGCAAGTTAGTGGCTAATAATTCGTAGTGTTTTGTAAAACATCTGACCGAAAAGTTGTCATCAGATTTATATGTGTGTTATTTCGTATTAATTGTCATTGTAAAAATTTTCTTTTTTTTTTTTTTTTTTTAGGTAAGAGGAGCACAAAAAAGTGGATTTTTGTTTCCCCAGTCTTTCCTTCGAATGAATGGACAAGATGTGTGTATGGAGTAAACATTCTGTGTTTGTGGTTGAGTGTATGCAAAGGCGGTGTGTGACAATTGGTATACATCTTTGTGTGTGTGTCTGTGGTTTTGAAACAAGAAAATCACTTGTGCATATGGTACAACATATGCAGGCATACACGTGTGCTGCTATGTACATATGCATGGCACACACACACACACATGCGCACACACACACACACACACACACACACACACACACACACACACACACACACACTATCACACACACACACACACACACACACACACACACACACACACAGAGTCATGCAGCATGATATCTTAGTAATCCTATGAACAGGCACTTATTGCTCCCTCACAGAGGTGAGGTGATGGTATGCTTGCTCAATCATGTCTGCATGCATCAATTTTGTATTTTATGTGAATTCTTTTCTGTTGTCTGACTGAGGGAAAATGGTCTAAACATGCTGGAAACGTCCAAACAAACAAATTGTGAAGCGGTAGGCCCCCTGGCCGTAGGAGCATTTGAACTTGATTCATTCTCAGTTCTGCAGACAGAATGTTTCTTTTAAAGACATTCAGTCAGTGCTGTGCAGATGTGTTGGTTGTTGCCATCTCATCTGAGAGTTCATGTTGAAGGCAAATGCCATTCTAAAAGATGTGTCTCATTTTGAGGGCGAACGCCGTTCTAAAAGATGTGTCTCATTTTGAGGGCGAATGCCGTTCTAAAAGATGTGTCTCATTTTGAGGGCGAATGCCATCCAAAAAGATGTGTCTCATTTTGAGGGCGAATGCCATCCCAAAAGATGTGTCTCATTTTGAGGGCAAATGCCATCCTAAAAGATGTATCTCATTTTGAGGGCAAATGCCATCCTAAAAGTCTCATTTTGAGGGCAAATGCCATTCTAAAAGATGCGTCTCATTTTGAGGGCAATGCCATCCTAAAAGATGTGTCTCATTTTGAGGGCAAATGCCATCCTAAAAGATGTGTCTCATTTTGAGGGCAAATGCCACCCTAAAAGATGCGTCTCATTTTGAGGGCAAATGCCATCCTAAAAGATGTGTCTCATTTTGAGGGCAAATGCCATTCTAAAAGATGTGTTTCTCTGGCATGATCAACACTGGCATATATGAAGCTAGGAAGCATGGAGAACAGTCCTGTCTTGTAGTCCCTTACCAGATCAGAACTCTTTTAGCATGATCTCCACCCTCCTGTTTAATCACCATACAAAGAAAAAAAAAAAGAACTCTGTAACCTTTCACGCCCTGATCTCATTTGTGACTTTGGTTTTGATTTCCCCCTTTCACGT
>JADBJO010003946.1:122500-135000 GCA_016801955.1 Conus betulinus | reverse complement strand
TGTTCAGGTGTTCTGAGACCGTGGGAGAAGATGGTATGCACTAAACATATATGTCTAAACTTGTTCTCTTCTCTTCCGGTCTAAGATCATCTTGTGATGAAAAGACTTTAAATAAAACTACTGAACTGATCTGAACTGATTGTTGTCTTCCCAAGTGTACACACACATATCATGGCCTTTCAGTTCCATGTTTGTGCACTGACAGTACTCGACACATTGCCAGCAATGTGTGTGTGTGTGTGTGTGTTTTTTTTTTTCAGACCGTTAATGGTAATGTCTCTTTTTTCATTGCAGTGTTGTTTTTGCTACCTAGAGTTAGACCTAGTCTCCCAACAAAGAGAAAAAATGCACTACTCACTCGTAGCTTTCGACAGCCGCCCGGCCGTCTTCCTCAGCGATGCTGTTGCTGACTGAGCGGACTCGATTCAGATCACGTGACCATGGGATGTACCCAGGTCACCTGACCAAATCAGTGAACCGTACACAGGGGGGCAAGGTGATCAGCCCCGGTCCCTGTTGAGCAGGGGAGAGGTGGCTGCGATGTAGATGGCCTCCTTGACCCATTGCTGGAACCGCTTGTTATCTCTGTCCAGGATGTTGATGTTGCCCGTGTCAAACTGATGTTGCTCGGAGTGCAGGTGTACTCCGACAGGTGAAGAGTCCCTCCTGTCTTCAGTGAGTCTCTTTCGGAGGGGACGTTCTGTTTCTCCGACACAGTGTTGGCTGCAGTCACGGCAGTCTGTTCTGAAGATGACGCCGGATTTGTGGAGTTGGTTGGTTCGGTCCTTGGGGGCGACGAGTTGGCTGCGGATGGTGGTGGTGGGCTTGGGATGGACCGCGACCCCCTAGTTTCCTGATCTTCCTGGTCAGAGCTTCACTTCCACCTTTGATTCTTTGTTTTGTTTTTCTCTTTTTCTTTTTACTGTCCCCTCTTCTATGCCACCTTAGTGGGAATGCGCCCATGCTGCTCATTCTGAACCCCCCTCCAACCCCCCCGCCACCCCCATCCCTTCCACCGCAACCGGCCTATCCCACCACAGTGATGATGTTTTTTTTCTTTTGCTTCTTCCACTTACCTGGGCTTGATGACGGGGCCAGTGGTTGATGTTGGGTGATGGGTGTCAGTTGATGAGCGTGACATGATGCAGACTGTTCGTCTGACCTGTGATGGACGCTGCTGGTGGTTCCCCTCAGGTTCAGAATGTGCATGCTCACCGGCCGCTTTTTGGCAAAGTGGTTAGTGTCTCGGATTCTGGCTGGGAGGGTGTGGATTTGATTCCCATCAGAGCCATTTATTCATGGGATTTTGCCCACCCCCGACCGGCTCATACCCAGAGCTGAGTTTGCTATGGGCTCAGCTGGGAAGACTGGGACCACACAGTTAAGTTTCATTCACTTAATTAATGGATGTGTCTCTGAGAGCGTTGCTCAAATTTCCCTGACCAACACTGCAGATGTCCATATCTCTCAGGCCTGGTTGACGCCAGGTTGTGTCATAAAAGAAAGCATAGAGTACACTCCGTCATGCAGTCACCGGATGGGAACCTGTAGCATCCTCATCATCATCCTCATGGATCAGCATTGACGGGGGGGGGGGAGTCTCAATTTTTTTGTGGCCCTTCATGCCCCGCTGTCTGGTGACCTCAGTTTTGATATGCTCTACCACATCAGTGCCTTGGTTTGGTTCTGTCAGGGGTCACTGGTATCCGCTTCTTCATGGAGAGCGTTGTTAGATGGACATGGTGGAATTTTAAAATTCCCTCAGGTAACCGAAAGTGGCATGGTTTTTAAGGCATTCTCATTTTCTGTGGCAATACTCTGGAACCTTTCCAACTGCGTCCTACTGCTTCCTTCATGACTTTAAGGTCAACCGCATCATACTGCTTTCTTCATGACTTTCAAGTCAGCTGCGTCCTCCTGCTTCCTTCATGACTTTCAAGTCAACTGCGTCCTCCTGCTTCCTTCATGACTTTCAAGTCAGCTGCATCCTCCTGCTTCCTTCATGACTTTCAAGTCAGCTGCGTCCTCCTGCTTCCTTCATGACTTTTCAGTCAACTGCGTCCTCCTGCTTCCTTCATGACTTTCAAGTCAGCTGCGTCCTCCTGCTTCCTTCATGACTTTCAAGTCAGCTGCGTCCTCCTGCTTCCTTCATGACTTTCAGGTCAACTGCATCATACTGCTTCCTTCACGACTTTCAAGTCAACTGCATCATACTGCTTCCTTCATGACTTTCAAGTCAACTGCGTCACATTGCTTCCTTCATGACTTTCAAGTCAGCTGCATCATACTGCTGCCTTCATGACTTTCAAGTCTCTGCACTGAAAACTTAACTGTTTCAATGCCAGTTGCAGAGTACCACCAGAAAAAATGCTAGATTGCTGCCTGTCTCATTTGCACACATTTGCTCATGTATAAATGAGCTCTTCACTGTGTATACAGTGAGAGCATTTACATACCTATCAGTGTGTGCTGGTGTGTGTGTGTGTGTGTGTGTGTGTGTGTGTGTGTGTGTGTGTGTGTGTGTGTGTGTGTGTGATACATTATTTTTATTGACTTGTTAACATTTGTAAAGTGTCTAGTAGCATACATTGTTTGGATAGGCGCTGTAGAAATCGCCATGATTATTATCAGGTTCTGAGGGTTTGTTGTTGGATGGATTGTGATGTGCCTGTGGGATGGGTATGCACTCTCCCTGCTGGCTCAGCAACTATCCAGTGATTGGCGTCACCAACGGGGTTTAGTCACAGGTGTGTACGTTTGATCAGAACAAAGCGCCATCGAAAACCACAGAGGTGACTTGGGCAGCAGCGCCCAGTCTCTCTTCAGGAGTGCATGACAACCATGACATTGGTAGCTCTATGTGGGACTGCTGTGCTGGGGCTGGGGCATGAGAGGCCTGGGTGTGGCTTTGTAGTGGATTAGCTGAAGGAAGGAGATGAGAGTTAAGTCTTCTGAGAGTGAGGGTGAAGGTTGGAGCATGCACGGAAGATCAGGAAGTTTGTAAAAAAAAAAAAAAAAAAAGGAAAACCTTCTGTCAGCAGCTCTCCTCTGGTGGGCTGTGTCATGTTTAGCTGATGTTGATGGTCTCCTGGGGAATGGTGGCATCAAGACTGCAACAGAAGGAACCTCAGGTGTGGCTTTACGTTGTGAGGTTGAATGGGTGGAGTGTGGGTAGTCAGATGACCTCAGTGCGGCGACAGCCCTGAAATGGCCCTTTGCCGTCAGCTGGGCTGTTAGCCGCATGACCTACCTGGTGTGGAGTGGGAGTTGTGTTTTCTGAGAGCACAGGCAGTATGAGACAGCAAGGGGGAGAAAAAAAAAAGAAAAAAAGATGAAACAAGCAAACCCAAACGACTGTTACGCATGACGTTTGTCTGACTTGTGGCAGCGCTGCAGAAGACGGCGCGTTTCTTGGAAGTGATTTTTGGCGCGGAGCATGTTTCTCCCCCCACGTTACCTTCATCCGCAGGTGGTATTACGTTGTTGGGTTTCTTGTGAGAACGTGGTGGGTTTTCTTGTGAGAACGTGATGGGTTTCTTGTGAGAAGGTGATGGCATCAGTGCCCATCCTCACCTTTGTCTTCTTTCTTTTTGGTTCCAGTACGGCCTTCTGATTCCATGAAACATCTGATGTGTGCTCACATGGTTGGAAGATGTCCACGTACAGAAATTCTCCCCTTTGTGTTTATTGGTTCATATGGTGGGACTTTACAGGCCGTGTAGTGTTGGTATATATGGTGGGACTTTATAGGCCATGTAGTTGTTGGTATATATGGTGAAACTTTATAGGCCATGTAGTTGTTGGTATATATGGTGAAACTTTATAGGCCATGTATGGTTGGTATATATGGTGGGACTTTATAGGCCATGTAGTTGTTGGTATATATGGTGAAACTTTATAGGCCATGTATGGTTGGTATATATGGTGGGACTTTATAGGCCATGTAGTTGTTGGTATATATGGTGGGACTTTACAGGCCATGTAGTTGTTGGTATATATGGTGGGACTTTACAGGCCATGTAGTTGTTGGTATATATGGTGGGACTTTACAGGCCATGTAGTTGTTGGTATATATGGTGGGACTTTACAGGCCATGTAGTTGTTGGTATATATGGTGGGACTTTTACAGGCCATGTAGTTGTTGGTATATATGGTGGGACTTTACAGGCCATGTAGTTGTTGGTATATATGGTGGGACTTTACAGGCCATGTAGTTGTTGGTATATATGGTGGGACTTTACAGGCCATGTAGTTGTTGGTATATATGGTGGGACTTTATAGGCCATGTAGTTGTTGGTATATATGGTGGGACTTTACAGCCATGTAGTTGTTGGTATATATGGTGGGACTTTACAGGCCATGTAGTTGTTGGTATATATGGTGGGACTTTACAGGCCATGTAGTTGTTGGTATATATGGTGGGACTTTATAGGCCACGTAGTTGTTGGTATATATGGTGGGACTTTATAGGCCACAAAGACCTTACCTAGCACAGACTGGGCATCAAGTGACTGGGGGCACTGTAGACCAATGAATCACGTTGTTCGTTGTGGGGCAGTGACCGGGGCACTGTAGAGCAGTGAATCATGTTGTTGGCTGTTGGGCAGTGTTTGCCTCTGTCTGTCATAACCCTGCTTGAACATTGTTGAGACCCTGGTGAAGTCTCCCCCTTTGTCAAATGAATCTTCCCTGAAGATGGAGTATGGCTGTCCTAATGGCGGAATAAAAAAAGAAAACGGTCATACACACAAAACTCCACTCCCTTTGTTGGGCAGATGGGATTGATCCTTGCCTGTCTACACAGGGAGTGTCCGCAGGAGTATCAGCCTGCGTACGCAGAAGAAGAAGTCAAATGAATAGTTTTTCTCACCCTTGGGTGATAATTAGCTTGCGTCTTTCAGAACCATGTTTACAGGTCGTTGAAGCCCCTCTTAAGTCTTCCTGTAAGGTAAATGAACAGGTTTTTCTCACTGCTGGGTAATAATTAGCCTGCATCTTTCAGAACTCTGCTTGAAGGTGGTTTTTTTGCTCCACTGAAGTCTTCCTGTGAGACAAATGAATCACTTTTCTTTCTGCTGGGTAGCAGTAACCTAGCGTCTTTCATAACCCTGTTTGGACGTTGGTGAGGGCCCGGTTAAAGTCTTCCTGAAACACCCGTCCATCTTCTGAGTTCTCTGTACCCTTCTTTTCTTTCTTTCTTTCTGCTTATGCAGGCTGATACTCCTGCGGACACTGCCTGTGTAGACAGGCAGTGAAGTTTTGTGTGTATGACCGTTTTTGATCCCGCCATTAAGGCAGCCATACTCCCCATCTTCGGGGAAGGCGCATGCTATGTGCAACGTGTCATCCATACCAACAGCCAGACTGGCCTTCTCTTCCGAAAGTTGGTGGTGGGATTTGACGTGTGTGCAAGATGTTGTGCGTGCGTTCACACACGGAACCTGGGTGTATAGTCTCATTCAAAGGACTGTGTGGGGAATGGAGTCAGAACCAATGTTAACTCGGAGGGAAAAATCCCCCCTGTACCAACTGTACCCTTCTGGCAGCTCCTGGATAATTTCCTTCCCACTTTCTCTTGTGTCCACCTGTTTCCACACCCCAGGCTGTGTGATCTGTCTGGCAGGAGAGACGCAGCTGGCCGGGAACCAGCGTTCGGAATAGAACGGAGCAGCTTGCTGCCTAGCCCATCCCCAGACCCTGGCACTCCAGACAACATCGCAGTCCTGCTTCCCCACATTCCTGTCTCTAGACACAGACCTGTGGCACACTGGTCACATCATGGAAGCTCTTGGCTTAGAAAGATCATCATCATAGAATTTGTCTCGGATTAATTGGAAATTCCGAGAACAGTAAAGTGGACACGACAGATAACAGTATGATTATTCATAGGATAAACAACTTTGTACCTGGACAGAGACATGCGCCAGACACTTTTTTATTTTGAGCGCACTTCTGTATGATGTTTATGCAAACACACAGTTGTATACGTGAAAGTGCAGTTGTGCATGAGTATCTTCACCTGAGGCCAAGCGGGGTTTTAAGATTGACCCGTGTTTCCTCAGTGGCACTGGAAGTGAGTGTTATACTTTTGTTGAAAGACAAGAAAACGAAACCAAATCATGGATTGGAAGCATTCACAGACAAGGAAATGACTTGTGCATAGGTACGTTTATCAAGAGTACATGAAAATGATGTCCATATGTGCTTCTCGTATTAGAGTCATTTCTAAGCAAAATTCACCAGCCTCCTCCCCAATGAAAATATTAGGGATGGGTGGGGGTGGAGGAAGGGGTGGATGGGGGCAGACTATCCTCCATGCTCACACACACACACACACACACACACACACACACACACACACACACACACACACACACACACACACACACACACACACACACACACAGGTGTGCGCACACACACATGTGCAGACACATATGCAACATATGCAAGCATGTGTGCATATTTACACACACACACACACACAGAGGCACACACACACACACACACACACACGCACACACATGCACAAGCATACACATATGTGCACGCAGGCACACATGCGCGCACGCAGGCACACACACACACACACACACACACACACACACACACACACACACACACACACAGAGGCGCGCGCATGCTCATGCATACACATATGCAAGTGTATGCGCATATTTACACACACACACACACACACGCATGCATACACATATATGCATGCATGTGCCCACACGCACACACACACACACACACACACACACACACGCACACACACACACACACACGCACACACACACACAGAGTCACACACACACACACACTCAATTTGGATCTGAAGAAATACTGAATAAGAACAAACAAACAAACAAACGAAGGAAGAAAAAAAAAAAAAAAGGAAAATGTAAACAAAGAAGGAAGGAAGATAAATACTCCCCCTTCTTTCCCCACCCATCTCACCCCCCCCCCCCCCCCCCTCCCACTGCTCCCCTCCCCCTTCCCCACCTCTCTTCCTCCCCCTTCCCCCACCTACCTCACCCACCCCCTTCCCCCTGCCCCCTCTCCCCCCCCTTCCCCACCCTCTCTTCCCCCCCCCCTTCTTCCCCCCACCCATCTCACCCACCCCCTTCCCCCTGCCCCCTCTCCCTCTTCCCCCCCCCTCTTCCCCCCCCCCCCCCCCCCTTATTCCCCCACCACTCATTCCCCCTGCCCCCTCTCCCTCTTCCCCCCCCCCTCTCCCCCCCCCCCCCTTATTCCCCCACCCATCTCACCCCACCCCTTCCCCCTGCCCCCTCTCCCTCTTCTTCCCCCCCCTCTCTTCCCCCCCCCCCCACCCCTTATTCCCCCACCCATCTCACCCACCCCCTTCCCCCTGCCCCCCTCTCCCTCTTCCCCACCCTCTCTTCCCCCCCCCCCCCCCTTATTCCCCCCACCCATCTCACCCACCCCCTTCCCCCTGCCCCCTCCCCCCTCTCCCCCCCACCCTCTCTTCCCCCCCCCCCCCCCCCCCTTCTTATTCCCCCACCCATCTCACCCACCCCCTTCCCCCTGCCTTTATAAGATTTGGAGGATGAGATTTTCCCTCCCTCCCTCCTCCTCCTCCTCTTCCTCCTCCGCGAATTTGAAGAATTTGAAAGAAGAAAAGAGCAGTCCCCCTCAATCCTGTCCCCCCCCCCCCCCTCCACCAACGCTCCTGCCCTCCCCCCCCCCCCCCCCCCCCCCCACACAACACCTAATTTCCTGCCCCTGATTTTATTTAAAAGAGGAAAGGAGAGCTGAAGATGTGGGGGCTGTGTGGTGACATTTTTTGTTAACAGTGCTTTTCAGTTCAAAGCCGTGAGCCAGACACCGCTGGTTATTACAGTGTGTATGTGGGTGTGATGTTTGTCTGGACTGTCTATGCATTCATGGAGTCGTATATGTGTGTGTGTGTGTGTGTGTGTGAGAGAGAGAGAGAGAGTGTGTGTGTGTGTGTGTGTGTGTGTGTGTGTGTGTGTGTGTGGTGTGTGTGTAATAGCTTGTGTGTATGTGTGCGCGTGCGTGCACACACGCATGCATGTGCATGTGCATGCACGTGCAGGGGCGCTTGCATGCGCGCATGTATGCATGTACACAGTGTACCCTTTTGTGTTCCACCTTCGTGAGAAGGCAAAGCGGGTAACAAACGTCCATCACCATCATCATCATAATTATCAGTTAAGCACACTGATGGTTTTGTTTCCCTGAGTACACGGGCTGGTCGGTGGGCAGGACTTGGTGGTCGGTGGGCAGGACTTGGTGCTCCGCTAATGTAACGACTGGTGCTCTGCTCATGTAAGGTGATTCCCCACCATGTTGACACATGTTCCATTGTTGAGGGGTGGGGTGTGAGCCACCCCCCCCCCCCCCTCCACCGCCCCCTGGAAGTGCCCTGGGAGAGGGTAATACCAGTGTGTAACCGATCAGTTCACTCCTGACCCTGATCCATGGCTGAATGCGGGGAGTGCATGAGTGGCAGGGTGCCTAGAGCATGGGGCCTGCGGGTTTTCCTGCTGGCTGGATCGTGATCTGGGTGGATGTTCTGTGTACTGAACTCCTGCATTTTCTCTGACCTAACTTTTTGTTATATACAGACTTGGTCCTGGGAATGATCTGAGTTGTGTTCCTCAGGGCAGCTGTAACGTAGAACTTCTGTGGAGATTCTGCCCGTTGTTGCTGCACAGGCTTTTAGGTTTTGTGATCGACGAGTTGTTAAGAACAGCTGTAAGAGTACGACTGCTGGTCGGGCGCTTATATACCAGACTTGCCCTTCACCAGAGGCAGGGTATTTGTGTCAGTGTGCGGAATAACTGGAAGGTGTTGCGACCGAGTACGAAGGAGGCGCCCTTCTCCATGAAGCGTTTTGTGAGTTCGATCGGAGAATTGCTCAGGGCGTAGGCTAACAGTCACACGCTTGTGCTTAATTGAACTTTGTGAGAGGCTTTTATGGATGACACTAGTAGCGTTGCTTTTGTGGTTTTTGTTCCACCAGGTGCTGTGGTCGTTCAGAGGGCATGTCCTGCATCAGGCCTGTGATAGGTGAAAGCAGAACGCCCTGCATCTCCATGACTAGATCTCTTTCAAATTTCTGTGTTGGCTGCTTAGATTTCCATGTTTACGATGCCACAGCTGTGAAATTGTAGCACCGCCTTGGTTTTTTTAATTTTTAATTTATTTATTTATTTATTTTTAATGATTTCCGCAGAGCTGCCTTTTATTTCCCTCGTGTATTGTTTCATGGGTATGTGTGTGGATGGAAATGGAAGAAGGGGGTTTAGAGGAACCTAGGAGCTGAATCACGTGTAACTTGATCCAGACCGTTCCTGGTTGTGGTGGTGGTGGTGGTTTTTTAAGTTGCTTTCATGCTGTGATGAGAGTTTTGTAATCATTCATTGTTGCTGTTGTTGCAATCATCATTATTAGCAGTAGTATTACTTTTATGATTTTTTATCATTATTTTTATGATTTTATGATTATGCATCGTTGTTATCATTTTTATCATTATTATTATTATCAGCAGCAGTACTATTAGCAATATCATATTTTTATGTCATGAGAATCTTAAGAATCCATAGACACAACATGGCAGTAACACGCACACTGTTTGTTTTGAAATTTCTTTGTCCTCTTCTTGTTTGCTTCTTTTGTGATTGCGTTCTTTTGCTCTTCCCCTTTTTGTTTTGTTTCGTCATGTCTGCGTCCTTTCCTTAGCTGCTCTTGGTATCGTATCCCTATACCCTTCCCCTTTTGAGTTTTGTCATTTCTGCGTCCTCTTCTGGTTTTTGCTTCTCTTGTTATTGCATTCCTCTACCCTTTTTGTTTGTTTGTTTGTTAGGTATTGTACATTTCCATCCTCCCCCTTGGTGGTTTTGTGACTGTGTCCCTCAAACCTCCCCCCTTGCGTGTTTGTTTGTTTTGTTATGGCATCGTTCTCACCCTTCCTGTTGCCTTGTTTGTTTTGCTACTGTGTCCCTCCTACCCCCCCCCCCCTTGCGTGTTTGTTTTTGTAATCAATCCCTTCTCCTTCCCCCTGTTTGTTTTGTTTTTGCGTCCTCCTCCCCCTACCCCCATAGCACCCGCACCCCCCCCCCTTTTTTTTTTGTTGTTGTTATTGTATTCCTCCCCCCCCCCCCCCCCCCCCCAATCCTCCTCGTCTGTCTGCTTTGTTATTGTATCGCTCCCACCCTGTTTTAAAAAAAAAAATGTTTTCTTAATGTATCCTTCCCTTGTTTGTTTTGTTTTTGCATCCTCCTGCCACCCCACCCCCCACCCCCCCTTTTTTTTTTTGTTACCGTATTCCTCCCCCCCCCCCCCCCCCCACCCCCCCTTCCTCCTTGTCTGTCTGTCTTGTTATTATATTCCTCCCACTCTCAGTCTTTTTTTGTTTTTCAAATTTGTTTTCGTAATGTATCTTATGCTTTGTTTTTTTTTTTTGTTAATGTACTCCAGCACCTTCCCCCTTCTTTGTCATAGTATTCTCCCATCCATCGCCTCGTTTGTTTGCTTTGTGTTAGTGTACTCCTCCACCTTCCCCCCTCTTTGTCGTAGTATTCTCCCATCCATCGCCTCGTTTGTTTGCTTTGTGTTAGTGTACTCCACCACCCCCCCCCACCCTCCATGTGTGTTCGATTACTGTATTCCTCTGAGCCCTCTCTTGTTTGTTGGGGTGTTTCCCCCCCTGTTTGTTTGGGGTGTTTCCCCTTGTTTGTTTGGGTTGTTTCCCCTTGTTTGGGTTGTTTCCCCTTGTTTATTTGGGTTGTTATTGCACTTTTCCCGCCCTTTCGTGTTTGGCTTGTTTTTGTATTCCTCCTACCCTCCATCTTGTTTGTATGGGTTGTCTCCCCTAGCATTCTTCCTTCCTCCCTTTTTTTTTTTTTTTGTACTCCCAGTTCTTTTAGATCTACTAACTGACTGGTACATCATGGATATTTTCATAGTAAACAAGCTCTTGACATGTACATGAGTATTCAAGATAAACTGGGAGTACGTTTATATGCTTTGCATCTTGTTGTTTGTTTGCTTTATTATTGTTTTTATTTTTTCATTTTTGTTTGCATTTATACATACAGTATGGTAAAGATTGGAGGACACACACACACACACACACACACCAAAAACAAAACGAAACAAAAAGAAAAAAAAAATGAAAGAAAGTAGGTGTGTGTGTGTGTGTGTGTGTGGGGGGGGGGGGGGGGGGGGGGGGGGGGGGGAGAGGAGGAAGTCAAACAGGGCAATTGTTTTGTCATTGTATTCTACCCCCTCCCTCCTCCCCCCTCCCTTCCCCCCCCCCCCCCCCCCCCCCCCCCCCACCCCCACACCACACACTACACTCACCCCATCATGATCGATTGTTTTCCTTTATCCTACCTCTTGTTTTGTTTTGCCTGTTGTAGTCTTCTTACCCTCTGCCACGTTTGTTTCCTGTTCGTATTCTCACTCCCTCTCCTTTCTTTATTAAAAAAAAAAACCAAAAAACAAACTCCCATTCTTCTCCATGTAAAATGTTTGTGGTAAGTGCCCCCCCCCCCCCCCCCCCCCCCAATCTTTCCCCCCATTCTCTCTCCATCCCGCTTACTTGTTATTTTTTTTTTAAATTTCCTCCGGTATGCTCCCACACTTTCCAGTGTCTCCCAGTCTTGTTTGAGTAGTTTTGGGGAAAGCGCAGTGGCCCGACTAGCCTTTTCGATCACGTGGTTTGTTACTGGCCGATTCATGCCAGCACAGCCGTTTGACGTTGCTTCACAGGAATTGGTATCCTTTTTGTTCAAGGGGACCAGAGGCAGCCGTATAATACGTTTAGTCATCACATATCCTGGTTTTCGACTTTTTGGTGAGAGTCACATGTATGACCAGGGGGGGAAAAAAAAAAAAAAAGAAAAAAAAAAGAAAAGGGGGCAAAGTACTAGTACGGGCTCCAAACAAGGTGGAAAGTAATAAGGCATAGTTGATGCACGGTGTGAGACAGACAGGTGAATGTTCAACACATAGTTTTGTCTTCTGCTGACAGCACAGAGAGAAGAGACATCGCAATGCGCAAAAACGGTACGGTGCAGACAACTGTCTGCACTCTGAAGAAGACATAGCGGTGGGGAGAAGAAGACATAGTGGTGGGGGGGAGAAGAAGACATAGTGGTGGGGAGAAGACGACATATAGCCATGGGGAGAAGAAGACATAGTGGTGGGGGAGAAGACGACATAGCGGAGAAGAAGACATAGCAGCGGTGGGGAGAGAAGAAGAAGACATAGCGGTGGGGAGAAGAAGACATAGCGGTGGGGAGAAGAAGACATAGCGGTGGGGAGAGAAGAAGACATGGCGGTGGGGAGAAGAAGACATAGTGGAGAAGAAGAAGACATGGCGGTGGGGAGAAGAAGACATGGCGGTGGGGAGAAGAAGACATAGTGGTGGGGAGAAGAAGACATAGCGATGGGGAGAAGAAGACATAGTGTGGGGAGAGAAGAAGACATAGCGGTGGGGAGAAGAA
>JADBJO010003946.1:110000-117500 GCA_016801955.1 Conus betulinus | reverse complement strand
AGTGCCTTCGGGCAGTTTTTCAAAGCTGTTGATATACATGTGACACACATGTTCAGGCTTTTTTTTTTTTTTTCCTTTTTTTTTTTTTTTTGAAAGAGCATCACTATTAGTATCCTGTTTCAGGGGGTCGAGTGTGTGTGTGTGTGTGTGTGGGGGGGGGGGGGGGGGGGGGGGAGGGAGGGGGCTATATCCACTTCCGTTTAAGTGTAGAATGACTTGCACGGAAAAAATGTTGTAGGGATAGGGGGAAGAGTGGGAGTGGATGGCTAGAATTAGGAGAGGAAGGTGGGACTGAGGAGGAGGAAGGGGGGGGGGGGGGGGGGGGGGGGGGGGGGGGGGGGGGAGGAAGGGCAAGTGGCCCAGTGAGACGGGCCTGCATTGACAAAAGAGAGTTCACTGTGGGCAAAAGTTTTAATGGGCAGGGATATAGGGTGAGGGCGGCATGGCATCAACGAGGGAGTACCTCTGTGTGTGCGTGCGCGCGCGCATGTGTGTGGGCGCTTACAAAAGTATGACATGTTTTGGCACATTGCCATGGCATTTGTTTGACCGAGGCGGGGAAGTTTTACTCTCCCTGAGCCGGCGACGTCACTCAAACCATGCAGAGCATAAAGCAGACCGTCACTGCGCCGACCCAGTGCCCTCCCTATTCACCGTTCCACTGCGCGGCCCCCTGTCATCTTTGAAGTTGTGTTTTTTGTTGATTCATTCTGCATGTGTGTCACACGTCTGGGAACCCCCAGTCAGACCCGTGACTGTACAGCAGGATCTGTCTGTGACTTTGGATTGGAATCCTTTGACTTCGTATTACCGAACTGAAGCGCATTCTGTGGAGATTTATCGGGTATCCAAGGTAAGCGTTTGGTTGTCTTCCAGGTGCATGGATGCCTTTGGTGAATGATTATCCAGTTAAGTCATTGTGGCTTATATGGTACTGTCCATACATTTGTCACGGTGAGGAGTTAGGTCATTGTGGCTTTTGTGGGTACTGCCCATAAGTTTGTCGAGATGAGGAGCTAGGTCATTGTGGCTTTTGTGGGTACGGTCCATACGTTTGTCATGATGAGGAGCTGGTCATTGTGGCTTTTGTGGGTACTGGCCATACGTTTGTCATGGTTGATGAGGAGCAGAATTTTATCATGGAATTTGACAGGAGGCAGAGAATGTCAAAGCTATATGTTTTTTTTAAAAGGTCACTGAAGCTCGGAAGTGCATCACTTGAATGTTTAGTCGCTGTGTGTGGGTATGCATGTTCATGAGCTCTCTGTCTGTCTGTCTTTCACTCACTCACTCACTCACTCTCTCTTCCTCTCTCTCTCTCACTCATGTTTACTCTGTGTGTGTGTGTGTGTGTGTGTGTGTGTGTGTGTGTGTGTGTGTGTGAGGAGAGAGAGAGAGAGAGAGTGTGTGAATTTTGCTTGTGCATGTGCTTGTGCCCCAGCCACCCTCCTTTCCTCACACATTTCTGCTCCTCATTGTGCAGGCGTTATCACACCCTCTTCTTAATCATTTGAACAAAGTATACGAGTCACAATGGACAAATCTGCATCATTTGATTGTTAACGTTATTACGTGTAAGCTCTTTGAAGTTGTAAGCACGCACATGGAAGCGTACAGTTCCCTCCTTCTTCTTCTTGTCCAAGCTTCAAGACAGGGGCCCGGTTCAGAAGTTCAGCACAGGAGGTGACATCGTTTCTTTTCACGCCACTGCACACAACGCCTTTCCAGTCTTCCTGGACTATTGGCGGCAGTTCACACAATCCACTTATTGTCGATACAGGCTGCAGATTCTTTTTTTTTTTTTTTTTTTTTTTTTGCATACCCAGGCTGATACTCCTGTGGGCACTCCCTGTGTAGACAGGCAAGGATTAATCCCATCTACCTAACAAAGGGAGTAGAGTTTTGTGTGTATGACCGTTTTTTTTTTTTTTTTTATCCTGCCATTAAGGCAGCCATACTCCATCTTCAGGGATTTTACGTGTGTGCAAGATGTTATGGATGCGTTCACACACGGAACCTCGGTTTATAGTCTCATTCGAAGGACTGTATGGGAAATGGAATTAGAACCAATGTGGACTCCGATGGAAAAATCCCCCTATACTGAAACGGCTTAGCAGAGGTTCGAACCGGCAGCCCCAAGATTACGAGTCCGGCACTCTACCACTGGGCTATTCCGGCCCCCTCTGCAGAAAATGAAACATGAGTAATGTAAGGCAAGAGCTCATCTGCATAATCACCGGAGGTGATGCCACATTTTAGTTGATGAACGGTTTGATTTATGTATGTCTCGTCTGCCTTAGGCTATCAGGGCATAAAGCTTGCATAAAATATTGTTCCCAGGCTCGAAGTTTCCGCCGTCATTTTTGTCTGGTCATTTCTCAGGGGGCAGGAGTTCGGGCAGAGATGAAAAACATGTCCCCCCCTTAGTGTTGTCAGCTGGTGTGAATTAACTTCATTTTTTCATTTTTTCTTGTTCTTTCTTCTTCCCCTCCCCCCTCCCCCCCCCCCCCCCCTATTTTTTTTCCCTCAAGAGTTTAAACATTACATAAATTGGAGGAAGATGTGTTGACATCAGTCTTTATGCATCAGATGCTAGACTGCTGACTTCCTCACAACAAGGTGAGTGAACATGTACAGGTAAGCGCTGTAGCTTGTGAGAATTCAGTGTAGATCCTGTGGTAGGTGTTCAGCTTGCAGACGACAAATATACACAGGCAGTATTGAAACGAAGAGGATCCTTCTATTGACAAACGTTGAAGAATTTAGGAACGACAAACAGCCATCAACTGACCTTCAGGTTCAATAAGTTGTATAGGAACTCAATCGTACACGCAGCAGCCAACATTCTACTAATGACAACTTTTCATTGACTAGACTCAAACTCAGTAAAGACTCGGACACTTCTGTCTTCGACAATGACTCGAACTCGGTTCAGTTCAGTTACGGGTGAGTTTTTTAATCCTATCGGCCAGAGGCCCTTAAGGATATGAAGCACTTGCAGACATGGGTCTTCAACTTTTGTGGCCACTGTTGTGTCACTGGCAGTAGTGGGTGGGTTGCTGTGGGCGTCGTCATATTTCGCTCTCCGAGTTCTTGTTCCTTTTGGGCTTTGGTTCAGTTTCAGCTGTTGGTCTGCCGATGATGGGCATCAGTATTTTTTGCTTTTTTCCCCAAACTAGAAGCTGCCTTCGGACCAGCGGGCGGCCTTCTTCATGCTCGGGTGACAATGGTCCTCTGCCACCTGAGGCTGCCTCATGGAGCATTGAGGGAGCAGGATGAAAGTCGCTGGAGCACTGCACGAGACACTAATATTCGGTGGGTACTCGCAGACTGTGGCCGAGAGGGCAATTTTACAACCAAACCCCACAAGGAGTGCCCCCTTGTCTGCCTGACCTCAGAACGTGGTTGCCCAGGCCACGGTGATCGAAGTCAGGCAGCGCCCCTTCACCGATTGCTCCACATCTTCAGGAGCCATCCCCAGGCTGACCTGCCGTCACCCACATGGCTGGAAGGTTGACTGCGCTGCCCGACACTGACCTCTCACATCAGTGTCCTTCAAAGGAGAGCTGACGCCTCTTCCTCGGCATCCGCTGCTATGCCACACTTGCAGCGTGTGACTCGAGGTCTTCAACCACTCACATTTCTCTCTCCCTCCCAGTTGCGCAGCTCTCATCCTTTGATATTCTTTTCTAGAATGTTCTGCATATCGGTAAGCTCAACCAGTGAAATTGCGACAAGCGTAGGCGAATGATATGATCAGCATCTACAACGTTCTCAAACCTTCGATAATGTTCTAGGCTAGCAACGTAAAGAGACCTGGTAAACATTCTAACATAATCTCAAATACTCCAATTGTATTATCAATCGATCTAAAAACAAAACTGAACAGTTTATGCAAAGGGATAAGTAAAAGGAGGCAACTCGTCATTATTGCTATGATGTCTTTCACGAAAGTTCTTCTTCTCTGTCTCCCATTCAAATTGAAACACATTGGGGGCTGGAATAGTTCAGTGCTAGAGCACCGGACTCGTAATCCTGGGGTTGTGGGTTCGAATCTCCGCCAGGCCGTTTTTTGATACAGGAGGATTTTTCCCTCGGAGTTTAACATTGGTTCTGACTCCATTTCCCTTACAGTACTTTGAATGAGACTGTAAACTGAGGTTTCATGTGTGAATGCATGCGTAACATCTTGCACACACGTAAAACCCAGTCACCAAGTTTCGGAAGAGAAGGCCAGTTGGCCGATGGTATGGATGACATGTGACATGTAGCATGCACCTTCCTCGAAGTTGGAGTATGGCTGCCTTAATAGCGGGATTAAAAAAAAATGGTCATACACAAAAAACTCCACTCCCTTTGTTGGGCAGATGGGTTTAATACTTGCCTGTCTATACAGGGAGTGTCCGCAGGAGTATCAGCCTACGTACGCAGAAGAAGGAGAAGAAGAAAGAAGAAACACATCTGCTTGCAATCCCCCCCCCCCCCCCCCCAACTCTTTCTCTCTCTCTCTCTCTCTCTCTCTCTCTCCTTGTTTACTCTCTTATTTCCACACAACCAAGGGGATGTTTCCCAGTATTGTTTCTCCCTTTTTTTTTTTTTTCAATCTGAACTTTTGTTCTGTCAGTTAGACCTGTCGTGTAGGAGTTTTATCCAGTATCAGAGGGACTGACACTGTCTTTGGGAGGGTGAGCTGGATTTGGGATTTAGAGCTGGATTTGGGATTGACCAAACTGTCAGGTCAGTGGAATGTTGTTGTTAGGACGACGACTTCAGCCTGTCGAGGTCAACCCCCTTTCTGACTTTTCAGTGTTAAGGGGTGAAAATGCGCTGGAATGAACACAAAAACTCCAGTCAACTTCAGCACCTTCTTGTGATGGTGGAGGAACAGTGTCAGCGGCATGGCAGAGCTTGTGCAGGTTCTTCGTTGCTGTGGTGCATTCCGTTAAAAAGACAACTCTAGGATAGGTAGATAGATGGGTAGGTGGGTAGTAGAATGATTGGTGAGTAGATAAGTATATAGACAGACAGACAGACAGATAGATAGATAGGTGCATTTCTTTAATTGAAAGAATAATACAGGTAGGTAGATGGATGATGGATGGATACGTTGCTGATTGGTCAGTGGATAGACAGGTAGAAAGACGGAAAGGCAGGTTAATTCCTTTGAAAGTACAATATAGATAGGTAGACAGGTGGATAGGTAGACTGACTGGTCAGTAGGAAATGGGGGCCGGAATAGCTTAGTGGTAGAGCGCCGGACTTGTAATCTTGGTTATCCTGGGGTTGCGGGTTCCAATCTCCGCCAGGCCGTTTCGGTACAGGGATTTTTTTCCCTCGGAGTTAACATTGGTTCTAACTCCATTTCCCTTACAGTCCTTCGAATGAGACTGTAAACCCAGGTTCCGTGTGTGAACGCACGCATAACATCTTGCACACAGGTAAAATCCCGTCACCAACTTTCACAAAAGAAGGCCAGTTTGGCCGTTGGTATGGATGACACGTTACACATAGCATGCACTTTCCCTGAAGTTGGAGTATGGCTGCCTTAATGGCAGGGTAAAAAAAACCGGTCATACACACAAAACTCCACTTCCTTTGTCGGGTAGATGGGATACTTGTCTGTCTATACAGGGAGCGTCTGCGGGAGAATCAGCCTGCGAACATAGAAAGAAAGAAAGAAAGAAAAGGTCAGTAGGAAGATAGATAGACGGACAGATAGATATACAGCGAGATCGAGAGATGGGGTGGGTGCATTCCTCTAAAAGGTAAGATAGACTGATTGATGAGTGGATGGACGGATGGATGGACAGACGGACACATAGATAGACCTGTATTCGATAATTCGTGATGACTTACAGATCGATTCTACGTCTGTCTCTCTGCTGTATTTTGAGTTTGTAAAGACTTCTGTGGAAGATCAATTCTAGACATTTATCGTTTGATGTTCCAGTGATCCCTGTGGGTATGGTGGCCTTCAGAAAATTCTGTGCCAGAAACTTCCCCTTTTCTGTAACTCCTCAGTTTTGAATCTTCCCATACCATCATCTGCTGATGTTTTTTTTTTTTTTTTTTTTGCCTTTGAAGCTGTTTCACTTTCATCATTCCATCTTTTTACTGTTTTTCCTGTGTTCACAGCATGATACTGTGAGACATACCATAATTAATTTAGCGACCAATTTTTAAAAACGGGAAATGGGGAGTAGCAGTGGGGATCTCTCTCTGTCTGTCTCTTCTTCTCTTTTGCTGAGAGAGAGAGAGAGAGAGAGAGAGAGTGTGTGTGTGTGTGTGTGTGTGTGTGTGTGTGATTTCACTCCAAGAAAAAACAGGATGTGGTTGGATGGCACGGGAATGTGCAACAATGGAACTGGACTATTGCTGTTGCTTTTAAATTTTATTTATTTACTCCCCGCCCCCTGCCCCCGCCCCCCCCCCCCCCCCCCCACCATCACCATCACCACCTTTCTTCCCTCTTTTCACTGCTTACCCTGCTTCCTTCCTCATACCCCCCCCCCCCCCCCCCCACACACACACACACACACACACACTCTTCCATAGCTGGTATTACGTAGAAACTGGCTGGAGCTGAATGGCTGACTGGTACGGTTCAACCCAACCTGGCAAGGCTGGGTTCAATTGCTGGTGTTGTTAACAAGCACCTGCTGCTCTGTGTCCCTGTTGAGTGCCTTGTCACAGAGGGTACGTAGAGAAGTATGAGCCTGTGTCCTAGCTGCAGGTTGTGTGGCGTGGTGGGCATAAAAGCGCATGCTCAAATTTCCCGTGCGTTCAGCCCGGTGGGGGTGGTGGGGTACCTCCAGTGCATGCTGGTGTTGATCTGCTGTGGGTGTTTTTGTCACATGATGGGCGTGAACTCAGTCCTTCAGTTCTCTCTTCTCTCAGGGCTGCCGTCGTCAGCTGGTTCATAGTCTGTGGAAGCCGTGCATTTTTTGTGCTGTATTTGAATCTTCCTGACCTGTCGTCAGTCAAGGGTTTGTCGTCGTTTTTTTTTTTCTTCATGGTAATTTATCGCTTGCTTTTGTTTGCTTCTGAGGGGATGAGTAGGTTTTCTCTTGAGTATTTACTGTGTCCTCATCGTTAAGAAATTCTGTACTACAAGTTTCCTCTTTTCTGTCACTCTCTCATCTTGCATTTTTTTTTTTTTTTTTTAATGTTTATCTTCCTTTGCTGTCTCCCACTTGTGTTCGTGCATGTGTGTGTGTGTGTGTGTGTGTGTGTGTGTGTGTGTGTGTGTGTGTGTGTGTGTGTGTGTGCGCGCGCGTGTGCGCACACGCGCATGAATTATAATCTGACGACAAGGCTGTGAAAGTTGTACACACTACGCAGGATGAGTAGTAATCACTGCCCATTCTGCGGTGCTGGTTTGCAGGTGTGAAGAATCCGACAGAATGGCTGGCGCTTTCAGCACAGCCTAGTCTGGCCTGCCGTAAGGATGTTAGTGGCTTAGTTACCATGTCATGAACTGTTGGTGTTGTTTGAGTTGTT
>JADBJO010003946.1:15000-105000 GCA_016801955.1 Conus betulinus | reverse complement strand
CAGTCAGTCAGGGAACGAACAGCCACAGAACTTGATTTTTTGTTTGTTTCCGTGTGTATTGTTTTGTTTTGTATACTGATGACCAGTGAGAAAAAGGATGATGAGGGTGGTAGGGAAGCCTGTGCTGATCCGGTATGTGACAGTTCTTTACATTATCTTTGATCATGTTTGGTGGCGTCAGTCAGACACCTGCAGTTGTAGTTGGGGGGCCGTGTGTGTGTGTGTGTGTGGGGGGGCTTCAGCAACGCTTTCACAGACTCCTCCATTATGTAGATGAAACTTGACTCGCGTGTGTGGCCCCAGTCATCCCATTGTAGCTGGTTGTAGTGAAAATTAAACTGCGTGAAGGGGGGGCGGCCAAGGGTGACAACCCTTCAGATCGATGCCTCTGATGAGGTTTAAACCCCACAACTTCCCACCCCACAGGCCAGCGACTCTACCTGCTGCCGCCATAGCAGGTGCTGAGAGAGATCCACCTTGACTAGTAGGGTTTTTGGACCTTCACTTCTGGAGTAGTAGTAGTATCTCAGTGCTTCTGTTGTTGTTGTTGTTGTTGTTGTTGTTTTCAAAATGTTCTTATGTCAAACAGATTACAAGCAACCTAAACAGAAATGCAAGCATACCAGCATACAAACATTGAGAAAATATATAGAAGAGCAAGGACAGAAACAACTCCAAAGATTTGTGAGGAATACCTGTACAAGGTATAAAGTAAACGTAGAAACACACACACACACACACACACACACACACACACACACACACACACACACACACACACACACACACACAGAAAGCACAGGAAAGGGTACAGTGTGTCTTGTCTGTTACTAGCCTCCCAGTTCTTGAATGTCATCTTTGCAAAGAAAGATTTGTATAATTGCCAACTATCATGAAACTGATTACATGACACATTAATGCAGGCCACATTTTATTATTTTACTTCATGACAACATTTTGAATGATACAGAAAATGTGGATATTGATCTGGTTGCAAAGTGAGATGACTGCAGGTGGAAATCTAAACAGATCTTAAATGAATGTTAGCCAACCGCCCAGAGAAACGTGGACAGACGAGTCACAAGACAAAACATGACGCATTTCAACCTCTTAGGTCTTCTTCAGGCAAAATACAAACAAATAGGACAATGAAAATTCATTAGGTTTGATAGCTCGAGAGTTCAGCGCAAGGAAGGCATTGAATGAGGATGTTGAGTTATTTGATGATCTAATTTATGTTTATGTATATACATACAGATAGATGTAGAAAAAAAAAATCTTTGCCAACAGTAAAATGTTATCAGATACCACGTACGACACGAAATTAGCATCAAATCCAGACACGATGATTAACACCTTCATGGTTCGTTGGTTTCTCCCCACAGTGACCACAAAATTAGCATCAGTTCCAAACAAGATGATTAACACCTTTGTGGTTGTTTGGTTGTTTCTCCCACAGTGACCACGAAATCAGCATCAGTTCCAAACAAGAGGATTAACACCTTCGTGGTTGCTTGGTTGTCTCTCCCACAGTGACCACGAAATCAGCATCAGTTCCAAACAAGATGATTAACACCTTCGTGGTTGTTTGGTTGTTTCTCCCACAGTGACCACGAAATCAGCATCAGTTCCAAACAAGATGATTAACACCTTCGTGGTTGTTTGGTGTGTTTCTCCCACAGTGACCACAGAGGCCGTGTGACACAAAGCCGCTGCCAGTGACCCTTGTCTCGCGCATCCTGGCAGCAAGCACCATGTCGCAGCCGTGCCGCTCGCTGCTGGGAAAGCTACAGTCCGGGGGAGGGCGAGGTCATCGGGGACGGGGTCAAGACCCCTGGTGGAGAGATAGAGTTTTTGTTCAAGGACGTGAATGTGTACGTCAAGGACACGCACATTCTGCACGATGTTAGTGGTGTGGTGAACGGCGGGGAGGTTCTGGCGGTGATGGGACCAAGCGGTGAGTGGTGGTGGAGCGCGGTGTGTGTGTGTGTGTGTGTGTGTGTGTGTGTGTGTGTGTGTGTGTGTTCGTGCGTGCATGTGTGTTTGTATGTGTACACAGGGGTTTGTGTGGGTGTTAGTGTGGGTGAGGCGAGTGGATGTATGCCTGTGTGCATGTGTGTGTGTGTGTGTGTGTGTGTGGTTTGTTTAGATGTTAGTGTGTGTGTGTGTGTGTGTGTGTGTGTGTGTGTGTGTGTGTGTGTGTGTGTGTGTGGTGGTTGTTTAGATGTTAGTGTGTGTGTGTGTGTGTCTGTGTGTGTGTGTGTGTGTGTGTGTGTGTAGTTTATAGGGGCTTGTGTGAATGTTTAGTTTGGGTGAGGTGAGTGTGTGTGTGTGTGTGTGTGTGTGTGTGTGAATGAGTAAGTGTGTGTGTGTATGTGTGTGTGTGTGTGTGTGTGTGTGTGTGCGCGCGCGCATGCACAAGTCTCTGTGTGCACGTGTGGATGAGGTTCATGCATGCATGCACATGTCATGTATTAATGTGTGTCCAACTGTCAGTGTGTTATGAAAAGTTTTATATCGATTTATGTGTGTGTGTATAAAGAGAGGTATTGTTTTGGGACAACTCTGACAGGTGCTTTTTTTTTTTTTTTAATACGATATATGTATATCTCAGAATGGTGAGGACATTAGCTTCCATGAGGTTTCTTTGTTCAAGCGTGCTTTGCAGGTGTTTTCATGTAATCAGATCACTTGGCAGTGTTTTCATGTAATCAGATCACTTGGCAGGTGTTTTCATGTAATCAGATCACTTGGCAGGTGTTTTCATGTAATCAGATCACTTGGCAGGTGTTTTTATGTAAGAACATCTCTGACGTAATGCCTCAGCTTAGTCCTGCACCTACAGAGTGCCATTTTATCATCTGCTCAAACCCACGTATGTTTGCCCCCACACGCTCACCACCCCCCCCCCCCCTCCCTCCCTCCCCCCCGTCGTACCTTGGCTGTGTTCACACACTGACAGCAATATACAGCATCTACAAAATGTGTGGGATGATAAGTAAAACATAGATATGTAAATGAATAAATGTAAATGTGTGTGTGTGTGTGTTTGTGCATGTGGTGTGCTGTGTGTGTGTGTGGTGTGTGTGTGTGTGTGTGTGTGTGTGTGTGTTTAAGAGGGAGTGTGCAGAAGTGTGTGTGTGTTTTATGTGTGTTTTAAGAGAGAGTTTGCAGAAGTGTGTGTGTGTGTGTGTGTGTGAGAGAGAGAGAGAGAGAGAGCACAAGGATCTATCATGCATGCTGGGTTAATTGGTGTGTGTGTGTGTGTGTATTTTAGGAATAATGAAAGACTTCGCACATTTTGCAAGTGTGTCCTTAAGAGCCTGCGTCTGATCGAACACCAATATCACCAAACAACTCAAATGTCTGCTAGTATATTTGCTCCAGTTTATCACAAAAAATTAAGTAACTGGTAATTTGCTGAATTAAAAAAAAAAAAGCATTTAGAAAAAAAAAATGAAGGGAAAAGAAAAAAAAACGATTACCATATTACATATCATATCTGATTAAAAAAAAAAAAGGTTAGTCTTAATCCTCCATTGACATGTTAGGTTAATTTTAAAAAAAAGTGACAGTCTGTCATCGTCATTGACATTGCCATCTGCAGGACCCCCCCCCCCCCCCCCCCCCCCCCCCCCCCCCCCTTCTGCTCTCCAACATACTTTGTGTCAGTCAAAAAACTCGTCAGCGTTTAAGAGGTCGTAATCACTCGATTAGGAAAACAGTCCTGGATCATGTTTGGAAATGGCGGTGACACTGGGACAAACCAAACGCTCGTCACCATCGGTGACACACTGGGACAAACCAAACACTCTCACCATCGGTGACATTGGGACAAACCAAACACTCGTCACCATCGGTGACATTGGGACAAACCAAACACTTGTCACCTTTGGTGACATTGGGACAAACCAAACACTCGTCACCATTGGTGACATTGGGACAAACCAAACACTCGTCACCATTGGTGACATTGGGACAAACCAAACACTCGTCACCATTGGTGACATTGGGACAAACCAAAACACTCGTCACCTTTGGTGACATTGGGACAAACCAAACACTCGTCACCTTTGGTGACATTGGGACAAACCAAACCCGTCACCTTTGGTGACACTAGGACAAAGGAAACAGTCATCACCATCGGTGACATTGGGACAAACAAAACGCTCATCACCCATCGGTGACACTAGGACAAGGGAAACGATCGTCACCATCGGTGACATTGGGACAAATTAAACGCTCGTCAGAGCACCACTGCATGAACAGTCAACATGAACAGTGATTAATTAATGTCAGACTGCTGTCACAGGCCACACCCCTCCCCCTCATCTATCCTCCACCCCTACAGCCCTGATATGGCCCTTACGGTTGGCTGGGCTGTAAGCAACATCCTTCCCCTGTAGACACACACACACACACACATGCTGTGTGCATTAGGAGTTGGGGTGGGTTTTTCTTTTTTGTTTTGTTTGTGTTTTGTGCTTTTAAAGATCAGACACGGCAGTTAGTTTGTCCCCTCTAGAAGATTTTTTTCAGGGTGTGTCTTTTATTGATAAAGCTGATAATCACGAGGAAGAAGTTGTTATCGCTTTTCAAGAAAATGGTCATTATCATACACATACACACACAGAGAGGAAAAGGGTAATTATGAGATGATGTCAGTCATTTTCATACAAAAACAATTATTTTCCCTGCATTATTCTTTTATAATACTCTGTTATGGAATGTAAGTGTGAAAAAAAAAAAAAACATAAAAAAACAAGTTTAACATTTGAGTAACCGAATGAAAATGAGCATGTCTGCACAGAAGAAGTTGTCTTTTAAGTTATTTCCCTTTCTGAGCAGTTTCAGTGCAGGTTCATGAGTTAACCATCCAGTCTGAGTAAACGAGCCACTTCACCCGAATGCTGTCAAGGTCAGGCTGAGAATGAAATTCACTAGCGCTGGAACAGTAGGGCTGAATGGGCTGAAACAATAAAATAATGAATCGAGAGAAGAAAAAAAAAAAAAAACATGATAAAAAAACATCCCTTATGACAGCAGTTAGCAGCATTCAAAACCATCAACCACGGCGCTTGGTTCTGGGTCTGTGCGTTCTGTGTCTTCACAAAGACCTGCAGGCCGTGCGGTGATGCCAGAGCATCAGGTTATCTACCGGGTCATGAGTGATAACGAGCTGTTGCCATGCCACACCCTTCAGATCTCGTCTTTCATGGTGGTCACATCAGGATTTTTTTTTTTTTTCACCTCGCCCAGGGGGCACTCGGTACACAAAGTTTTGACCTGCCCTCGGGCAAAACTTACCACCTGTCTGTCTGCAGGAATCTAAAAATCTCTGAAGTGATGAATGATCAAGAAACGGAAAATGCGAAGCACTTCACTTAAGTATAATATACTACCTGAACGTTCGCATTGCAGGGTCTGTCTTTTACACACACATACACACACACACACACACACACACACACACACACACACACACACACACACACACACACACACACACATACACACACACACACACACACACACACACACACACACACACACACACACACACACACACACACACAGCTATTGTCGTTGTCACCAAGAGAGCAAAACCAGACACGCTGTATTCTGATTGGCCACTGCCTTCGTACTTAAGCCAGTCACTTCGCATAATACAGTTTTGTCGTTGCTTGTTGCTATCCTAAACCGTAACGTGAAATTGGTAGTTTCTGGAAGCAAAAGATCCGGTTGTTGAGATGATGAAGAGCGTCAACAGTAAAACTGACACCTCCATAGAAGGTATGTCAGAAGCATTGTTCTTGCTGGGAGAACAGGTGTGCGCCATCATTATATACTTGACACAACTCATTATGGCCTTCATGGGCACATGGTTAGCCTTTGACATCATCTGATGACGGCAGTGATGTTCGTTCGTTACAGGTGAAAACACTAACCAACAGTTTCTTGAAGAATGTTTCTTGTTTACTTGTGGTTGTTACGGGCTTTTGAGGCTAACACATTGCCATAGAATCCGTAGCTGACATAACTGGGTGACCCTACCCAGAAAGACACATGGCCTATCACAAGCCATGCCTGTCGGGCGGCGTCATTGGTGACATGCCTTAAAATCTGACCCAGTGATCTCGGTTCCCATGGATACAATGAGAGATTGGCGGTATTGAACCAGTGGGCCTCTGCAGAAGGTGTGTGTGGGGTTGTTGGTGCTTGTCAAAGCTCTATGGGCTGGGGATGGAGGGGTAAGGAGGGACAGGGGGCGGGATGTGGGGGGGGGGAGGGGGGGGAGTGAGGATGCTGTGTTCGTGTGGATTCCTAGAGTTCTTTGAGCTGAGAGTTTCTGGGCAAGTGTGTGTGTGTGCGTGTGCGTGTGTGTGCGTGTGTGTGCGTGTGTGTGTGTGTGTGTGTGTGTGAGTGTGTGTGTATATGCGTGTGTATGTGTTTTAGAGGTGTGTGTGTGTGTGTGTGCCTGCATGCGTGCGTGTGTGCATGTATGTGTGTGTGTGTGTGTGTGTGTGTGTGTGTGTGTGTGTGTGTTGACTGTGAGTGTGTGTGTGTGTTAATGTATAACCTATGCTTGATCTGGTAATCAATTAGTTTCTTTTCAGTGTGTGCGTGTGTGTGTGTGAGCGGGCGCACGTGTGCATGAAGAAGCCACATACAGCGTAGAGAGTTTATGAGAGATTTTAAGATCATGCGGAGAGGGAGGGAGAGTGCGTCTGTATGTTTGTGTGCTTGTATTAGTGATTGTTATATCACACACGTGCATGCAGTTATTTACCACAATTCAGGAGATACTTTCACCTGCATAGATACAGTCCAGTACATCCTGGTTCATTCTCATAAGGGAACTACAATGGAATGCCACTAAGTGCAGTACTTTCACCTGCATAGATACAGTCCAGTACATCCTGGTTCATTCTCATAAGGGAACTACAATGGAATGCCACTAAGTGCTGCAGAAAATTTAGCTGTATGCACTCTCAAATAGACACACACACACACACACACACACACACACACACACACACACACACACACACACACAAGCATACGCACATGCACATGCACACACACATACGGACACACACACACACACACGCACACACACACACACACACACACACACACACACACACTCACACACACACACACACACACACACACACACACACACACACACACACACACACACAAAGCATACGCACATGCACATGCACACACACATACGGGGACACACACACACACACACACACACACACACACACACACACACACACACACACACACACACACACAGCATGCATGCACACACACACACACACACACACAAGCATGCATGCACACACTCACAAAGAGCATGGATAACTGTGTGTGTCTGTGTGATAAGCTTCAGTGAACATTGTAAGTGTATGTGTAAAAATGAGTATGTATGTGTGTGTGTGTGTGTGTGTGTGTGTGTGTGTGTTGTGTGTGTGTGTGTGTGTTTTGTATGTGTTTGTGTGTATGTGTGTGTGTGTGTGCGTGTATGTGTGTATGTGTGTGTGCGTGTGTGTGCATGTGTGTGTGTGTGTGCGTGTGTGTGTGTGTGTGTATGTGTGTGTGTGTGTGTGTGTGTGTGTGTGTGTGTGTGTGTGTGTGTGTATAGTGTGTGTGTGCGTGTGTGTGTGTGTGTGTGTCAAAGAAGAAGACAGGCAGGTCGCTATGACATTAGCAAATTTTTAAGAGAGCACATGCTATGAAGCTGACAAGCATGGAGGGCGTGACTGGCATACAGACAACTCGGAATTAAAGATCTAATAATGGAACCAGGTTGCCTGCCAGGAACCGGCTGACCCGATGGATAAAGCTTGGTTCCAGAGGCGCCGGGAGACATTCTGATTGGAGGTCATCGGCATTAACAATCTCACAGTCTTCCAGGCCATTGTCAGTGATTGTAAACTCTTTATCCTCGCAAAGCTCGGGAACTGATGCCAGAACGAACATATTTACGTTCTCTACATTCAGCTCTGGAACCGATGCCAGAAAAGCTCGGGAACTGATGCCAGAACGAACATATTTACGTTCTCTACATTCAGCTCTCAATCACATTCGCAAAGCTCGGGAACTGATGCCAGAACGAACATATTTACGTTCTCTACATTCAGCTCTGGAACTCGAACGATGCCAGAACAAACATTATTACAGTCATTATTACGTTCTCTACAGTCATATTTACGTTCTCTACAGTCAGCTCGGGATCTGATGCCAGAACAAACATTATTACGTTCTCTACAGTCATTTCTACGTTCTCTACAGTCAGCTCGGGAGCTGATGCCAGAACAAACATTATTACGTTCTCTACAGTCAGTCAGTTTAACCTTTATTCACAAACATACATGCTGATGCCAGAACAAACATTATTACGTTCTCTACAGTCAGTCAGTTTAACCTTTATTCACAAACATACATATTGTGTAGGATTATCTGTTTTTATACTAATTTACAAAACTTTTGAGATTTTAGTTTTTGCTTAATTCTACGTTTCTCTTGTTCATCCTCAATAACATCATTTTCGCGTATACATTCATCAAAAGAATCTCTGTCTTTCATGTAAAATAAAACTACGGTCTTTAATTGTTCTCTAAAGTCTTTTAAAACTGAGTTATATTTTTGACATAAAACACACACTTATCCCAGCATGCTTCCACTGAAAGCCAGTTTAGATAAAGTATTTCTTTTTTTAACTATGTCTCTCTCTGCCGAACAGTCATCAATAATAAATAGTGTCTGCGTTCCTTCAAATAGTTTATAAAAGTATTCTAAATACTCACTCAGTTTATTGCTAGGATCAACCAAATATATGTTATCATCTGTCCATATAAACATTCGATCATGATATGATTGATTCCACTTTATGGTTGGGCAAAAAAATTACTATATGTTCAAAGTTACAACGATAAACTGTTTGTAATAGGTCAAGAACAAATATTGTTTTTCCACAACCAGTTTGCCCGCAAATCAATGCACAATGAGGTTTTTTTGTCATAAAGTTTAACTGCTCCATAGTTTTATAACAGAATTTAATCTAATCCAGTTATTATTTGTATCATACTATCTGTTAAAACTTGTTCAGTATAATAAAATCCTATAAGATCTAAATGTGTAATATTAATCCAATTCAGTTCAGTCAGATTGTTTCTATTTAGACTGATATTGATTTTATCGCTAGTTGTTATAACCTTCATATCCTCACCGTCGTAAAGAACAACAACAGTAAGTAACTTAAGTCTTTCAACGTCTAAGTTTTGCCAGCTAATAAGAATTCCTTTCATAAGATTGTCACTGACGCCCACAACTCCATCACTCTTCTCATCTTTTAAGACAGAAATTTCAAATATTATTGTGAACGTTCTTCTAATTTCATTCGCGGAAAGAACTGTAATTTTGTAGAAGCTTCCTTTGTAACTGATTCTTTTCTGTGGAGGATGTACTGTTTGTTTCCAAAAGGCTTTATTCCGATCTCTCTCCGACTATTGTCCTCTGGCATAAGACTTACATGTAAAGGACCAGAGTTGAGTGCTTTTCTGAAACTTTTTTGACGGTCAAAGAATGTAAATGGACTTATGAATTCATATTTTATGTCCCATTCTACTTGTGGTTCTATGTGCCATTTGTTGTCAGTTTTTCGAACTATTTTATATTCATACTGACCTACACTGTCTGCTTCTACATTACGCAGTTGTTCTAGTCTAGGAAACCTTTTGTTGTCGCTAACCTCTTTGCGTTTATAATAACCATCTTTGGTGTACTCAAAACCATACAAAGTGTTTATTTCACCGTTCTGTTCAAAGTCCTCAGTGTCGGCAAGGTCTTTTAATTCTAACGTTATAACACCTCACTGGCGCTAATGTAACCCCCGGTTCTTCTGGTCCACGCGACATTATTTTTTATACAAATCATTATTTTATTTCTAAGACAATATGTAGGTTATCACATTTTACGACTTTTCCTGTTTTATCTGTGATTTTTATATTAAATGATTCAACCCTCCCACAAGCTAATTTTTTAAACTGTAAATTAGGGAATTGTATAATTTCATAATCGCAATATGCAGCTTTTCCTGATGGAAGAGCTCTTAAAACAGTTGAGGGCATTCCATCATATAAGTTTTCATCAGTACTCAGCTCATCTAAATGAATATATAGTAATGAATGTAATGCGAGATTCGAGCGGATTTTCTCCCTCATAAGTAGTTTTGTTTTGTGTAACTTTAAATATATAAAAGTTTTGATGGGCAGTTGCAAAGCCTAACATTTTAGCTAGCTCCACATCAAAAAAAGTAACCTACTTTCTTCTTCTTCAGGTTTAAATGTCAACATTGCTTTCAGATTTGCATTGTTAAGTTTGAGAGTAATGTCGAATTCACTCATTACTTCTTTTAGTGAGCAAAACCCGTAATAACCATCAGGTATAGTTACGGCTAACTGCGCCTCTTCCATTGTCAAATTTTTGACCTTATTATTATTCTTGGATTCACTTATATTAAACCATACGACTTTGTAAAAACATTTCATGGAGTGCAACCCTTTTGGGTTCCGCATTCGTTATCAATAGCATACTTTAAAAATGAAGGACTGTCTTGAGTTGTTATGTTACAAACATTTTTAAAACAATATAAAAATGAATCCATTTAAATATACTGATGCAAAATATTCTGTTGTTGGTCCGCACTACAATCTTAAAAATATAACAACTGATACTCTTGACATTTCTGTGACAGTCTGACGCCTTTCAAGTAAAGGTTAGTACTCCATTGAACAAATATCTTAACCCTCCTATTAAAAACGACCACATCCCCGAAAGTATGGTTCAGTCATCCGATGCAGTTTTATCAGAACCAGTTAAACTTTGCTGTGTTTTGTGCATCAACTGGGTGTGGAGTGTGTCGTATGCTGATCATTTAAAATCATCTGATCCTTTGGTGAGGTCAGTGTATAGATTTCATTTCTATTACACCTTTAGACGTATTTTAACTGAACTGCAAGCGCCATTACCAAATGACAAACCATTTAATCCATTCAGCAACAGAATAGATATGAAGGCTTTTGAAAGGATCTGTAACGAATTCAATGTTAATGTTAGGACAGACTTTAGACAAAAGTTGGATCTTAATCATGGTTTAGGCACTCTTTATTATTGGGGCGTGCACAGAAAGTATAAATATGACTGGAATCCTGCTTACACATCTTTCTCTTCAGGTACAGCTGTTCGCCTCGGGTCCATAGAGCAAGAACATAAAACAGCGTGGACAACATTTATTTTGGACACATCTAAGGGTCTAACCAGAGCAGGAGTAGAACGAATAAACGACTCTATTCGTACTTATGTTGGGTGTTTGTTAGGTTCGCAAGCACAAACGAAATCTAACATAATTGATCCTTCTACTGGCTTTGACGCACAAAAACAGTACTTAGCAAATTTAGAGGACGCCATTAATTCTGCAGTTGATTTACCTTCAAGTATTAAAAGGTACCAAAATGTTTTACAATACGCAAGATCGAAAGTAGACTTTGCTGTTGGCACTGGTCTATACATGCTGCCTTCTGACCTCAAGCTTCAGATAGGAACAATAATAAAACTATAATAATGAAATTCTTGTGGCAGGTGATGAACAAAAGATCGGGAAAAAAAACGACATAAATTCTAAGCCAGCAATAACAATAAGTCATCCACAACCCAAAGATCACAAAGTTCACGAAGTTCACGAAGTCACGAAGTCCACGAACCATGACCATGAAATCGAAAAAAATGATGATCATGAATATGAAAAGACAGCACTTGTTTTTGGATTAACTGGCTTAGGATTACTTAGTCTTTATTTTACTAAAAAGTAACCCAACTATTAAGACAACTAATGTCCATAAGTGCTCAGCCATAAAGCCAACTACTTTGCTTGCAGTAGACAAAAGCAGCTAACGATACTCCCTAATATGCCTGGTAAAGAGTCTATGGCCTTACCAGCTAATTTTTTTAATAAACCTGCAAGATGATCGAGTTGTTTTTTTTACCCATGATTTGTCAGGTGGTGATGGAGGGGGATGAACTGACCCTTGCCCCACCACCACCACCTGTAATAGCCAACACCAGTGTACTTATTGCAAATCCTAAGGCTGTTATATAACGCTTGCTAATGTGACTCCTTGCTCTCTAAACAATGTTCGTATTCGTTCTGCTAGCGTCGTGTTTTCATATAAAATTCTTTGGATAGTTTCTCTTATTCTGTTCACTTGTGTTCGTAATTGTTCACGGTTAGTAGACAACACTTCTAGTCTTGATGATCTCTCTAGTTCAAGATCTTTTAGTCTTTGTGTTATTCTTTCTTTAATATCATGTCCTAAGTTGGCGTCGTCAGCCTCAACGAGCTTTTCTTTTTCTCTTTTTATATGCTCATCTAGTTCACCCAATTTTGCTAAATTGTTTGTTAATTCACCTCTGATGCTTCTCAAAGTATGATCAAGGCCTCTATTTCTCGCATGGGTAGTGGTGGATCATGTATAGTTTTTAATGCTGTTTTCTGAAAAACTGGTTTCTGCTTCTATTATTTCGTCTGCTGTTTTGACTTAAGTCTTTAAGTTCTATGTTTTGCATTTGGTTATCTGTTGGGAGTTCTCGCAGCGTGTTTTGAAGTTTAGAAACTGCCTCTACGTCTAATTTTGGCGGCTTAGCAATGCCAAGACGACTTTGATCGCTCACACTGAGCCTTTGCCTAATGTACTCTTTGCTAAAAACTTTGATGAGTTTGGTTTAGTTGTAAGTTGAACAAGTTGTCCTTGGTCGCTTCTCACAAACAGATGATCATCTTTTGTTTCAAAATCATTAGGGTCAATAAAATCAGGAGGTTCTTGGCCTAAACTTTCGTAAAATGATCCGACTTTACTTAATGTTAATTCTCGCCGCAGTGAGTGACCCTGAACCAAAGGGGTCATTTCACTCATGTCGTCTCCAGGATCAAAAACATCATAATCTTCATCTTCAATTCCTGCCATATTTTTTTTTAACTTTTTATTTTTGTTTTATAAAAAAATGTCACAAGCCTATGGTTCAATTCTTGACCCGCACAGAAGACTGAAAGAGCCCTTAGGTGTGAAGGGAAATAAACAAAATGTTATTGTTCCTAATAATCCATCTACTATTGATTCAGATCAAATTCTTACCGTTAAATTTCCAGACCTAGGAGCAGATGAAGTTATTGTACCTGGCTCTGCGCGACTTACTTTCAAAAATAGAACTTGAATCAGAAACAGACCCAAACAGGTCAGTAGTTGATAATCTGGGGCGGGCAATTGTTAAGAAAAAGTTTCCGTTAAACTTGAGGGCCAAGAAGTATTTTCTTTACATAATTCAGACATATTTTCATCTATTCTGATCTATGGCTAACCGCAAATGAAAGGGCGGATCTTGCGTTTCAAGGAATCCAAAATGATGATGATCTAAAACATAGAGTAGGCGGCGCTGCAGATGCTAAAGACAGTAATAACAAGGCCAAAGCTATAAGTTTTGCGTTTGGAAATCGATTTTCTATACCCTTGGATTTTGAGTTGTTAAGTGCGCATGCACCATACTTTCAAGGAGCATTAAAAGACAGATTGTCATACGAACTAACTTTTAATGAATACAGACGCGTTATTAGATCAGAAGACACCGAAGCAAAATACAGCATTTCTGACATCTCGTTAGAGTTTGACATTGTTAGCAACCCTAGCTTAGCAAGGCTGATTGAGCAACAATACCAATCAAAATTAGCAATATATTACGATAGAGTGATTCATCATTCTAAATATACCAGAAGCAAGGTAGACACTATATGGAATTTAGTTTTAGTGCCACAGCAAGATCACTTAAAGGTATTTTATTGCTGTGTGAAGATGAAGAACCATACAAAAGACAAACTGAAAAGTTTTTTTAATCCTAAAATAACGAAAGTACAATGTTCGATTGAGGGTAGCCCTAACCAAATTTACGCTAGCGGGCTTAAAACCTTATCAGCATTTTGATGAAATAAGAAAAATGTTTGGAGGTGGGAGGCATAGACATCCAACCGCTGACCTTGTGTCTAAAGATCTACACCTTCATAATGTTAGACTTAATGATTATTTAACAACGAAATACGGTTTATGGATTGACCTAAGGACGACAGAGGATAATCAGTTGCATGGAAGCGGAAGAACTGTTAAAGATGGGATAACCATTCAAATTGATAAAGAAAAAAAAGAGTGATAAAACAGTTAATGTATATTTGTTTTTAATATATGATGCACAGCTGAATATTTACGACAACAGATTAAAAGATATTGTATATTAAAAAGCATGCCTGTTCAGAATTATCCAAAAATTCCTCCACCAACAGAGTTGCCCAAAGAAGAGATAGGTGACAACCCTGACATAAAAACATTCAGATTAACAAACATTACACAGATGCAAAAAACAACTAGAGCAAGACCTTTCAAAATATAGCAAAACCAAACGAAGGTATTCTGCCGCCTTTAATGCTGTTACATATGTTAATACTGGAGCATCGACTATTAGTGCTTTAACAGCAGGAACAAGTGTAGGTCTCTTAGCAACAGGTATAGGCGCATCAGTAGCTTTACCTCTAGGCAGTCTATCATTAACTTTCGGTCTTTGTTCATTAGCTGTAGGTGCAGCCAGTAAAAAAAAAAAACTAAACTCCAAAAGCACACAGCTATGGTTCAACTTATAACGGCTAAACTTAGTCGTTCAGACTGATAATAAATAAAGCGCTCGTCGATCGCAAATCACGGATGAAGAATTTAGTCGCTTACAGGCTGATTTTGATGACTACAAAAGACAAAAGTTTGATCTTCAGAAAAAATCGCGGGCAACTTTTTCTCATCAAACAGACAACGATCAGATAAGAAAAGAATGTTTAAAAAAAGTAAACGAGACATTAAAACTCTGTTCTAAACAGCTCACATTAACAACGCCAAAAGGTGTTTATACTTTAGTTTATGAGTCCAAGCACAAAAAGACCGTTGATATTGATTCTGACTAAATATTTTTTTTTAATTTAAAATAAATATTTTGAGTTAGAAAAGAAACTCAACATGGCTAAGATTTATGAAAGTCCTGACGCTTGGTTAGAGGAAGAGAGTTTGTCAAATGTTTTCGATGATGCCAATTTAGAAGTTATTGATTCAACAAATGTACAGGTAAGCGTTGCGCATGCTATTTCTCAAGTTCCGAGTAAAAAACTAACAATAGACCCACCAGTTAAAGTAAGGTTAGCTGTTTTAATCGACTATATAACAATACATGGCGAAAATCTGGAAGTCTGGGTTTCAACTAAACAGCAGAGACTATTCTTTCCTATAATGACTTAACACCCGGTTGGGCAGACCAACTCCTTACACAGTTTGATGTAGCCGCTGAAGAAGCTAAAATGAGAGGCTCTGGTTGGACAGAGGGTGAAAGTCTTACAGATCAGATTAAAACAGACCAAATACGCACCGATTGTAGGTAAGTCTTACATTCCACTACCTCCAGCATTAGTTGCAAAAAGAGCAGTTTTAAACATAAAGAATTCAGATTCTAAATGTTTTATGTGGTGCGTTCTTGCGAGGCTGCATCCCGTTGCTAAAAATGCAGAGAGGGTGTCTAAATATGAACCTTATATTAATTCCCTTAGTTTTGACGGAATATCTTTTCCTGTTAGCTTAGATAAAATTGATCAGTTTGAAGAACAGAACAAGCAAGCCAATAACTGTTAACGTATACACATGGTCTGAGGAAACCAATCTTTTGCCCATCAGAGTGTCGAAGAACAGTCCAACAATTGGTGATCCAGACAAAAATCATGTGGACTTACTCCTAATGCATCACCATTACACGTTGATACGCACAATGAGTAGACTATTGAATCATACTACAAAAAATCATAACAAACAAGAATTTTGTAGAAAATGTTTAACAAGAATTCCATCTGTTCAAGCTGCAAGTGAACATATAAAACATTGTATTAGCCCAGTTGACTGTAATACAGAACTAATTACACCGAGAGAAGGCAGCAAGGTTTGTTTTGAGAACTGGAAAAAATTACAAATGAGTCCGTATGTTATTTATGCAGACTTCGAGTCGCTCATTGTTCCTTATGAGGGACCAAATAATTTACCAAAAAACAGTCTTAGTTAGCAATCATCAGATTTGTTCATACGCTTTTGTCGTTGTCAGGTCAGATGGTGTCCATTCGGAGCCAGAGTTATATAGGGGACCTCGTGCTGCAGAAAACTTTTTAAAACGTATGCAGCAAGTGCGTAATGAATGTTCTAATAATCTGAATTTAATGGACCTCAGATGACCCCTGAAGACCAGCAACAATATGACTCAGCCACTCATGTTGGATTTGCGGTTTAGAGCTAACAGATGCTCCCGTTAGGGACTATCGCGTAAGAGACCATGATCACATTAGTGGAAAGTTCAGAGGAGCAGCACATAGTAAATGCAATCTTCAACTAAAGTTTGAGCCAAAGACTTGGAAGCTGCCTATATTCTTTCACAACTTGAGAGGTTACGACTCTCATCTTATATTGCAGGCAGTGACAAGCGATTTCAGAGCAAAATGCATTGCTCAGTCATCAGAAAAGTACATGTGTTTCACTTTAAATAACTTGTCTTTTTATGACTCTATGCAACACCTTATGGGGTCATTAGAGTCATTGGCTACGTCCTTAAAGTCCTGCCCAATAACGGAAGAATATTTTGACCCAACCCTCGTTAGAAAGGGCGTTTACCCTTATGAGTACATGAACAGTTGGGAAAGGTTTGATGAAGACTCACTTCCTCCTAAAGGTGCGTTCTTTTCCAGTCTTAGAGGAAAGGACATCAGCGACTGCGATTATCAGCATGCTCAAGAAGCATGGCAGAAGTTAGATTGCCAAACAATGGGAGACTATCACGATGCCTATTTAATGGCTGATACCTGTTTGTTGGCGGACGTTTTTGAAAATTATAGAAAGACCTGCATGAAACATTACAGTCTAGATCCTGCGCATTATATTTCTGCACCTGAAATGAGTTGGGACGCTTTCTTAAAATTTACTGGAGTACAGATTGACCTCTGTCTGACCTACCAATGCTTCAAATGATTGAAGGCGGATTACGTGGAGGAATAAGTATGGCGTCGCACCATTACTGTAAAGCAAACAACAAATACTTAGACAACTATGATCCTAATAAGAAGTCTAACTATCTTATGTATTTAGATGCAAACAATCTGTATGGTTGGGCTATGAGTCAATCACTTCCATTACGCAACTTCAAAATGTACACGGGAGGTGTAGAAGATATTCAAAAATTTGTAGAGCAACTGCATACTCTTACAGCTGATCGTAAAAGAGGTCTTATTCTAGAAGTTGACTTAGAATATCCTCGTGAACTCCATGATTACCATAATGACTATCCATTAGCGGCAGAAAGCTTAAAGGTTTCAAAAACAGAACCACCTAAACTTGTGCCTAATCTTCGAGGCAAAAAAAAAAATTATGTCTGTCATTACAGACTTCTCCAATTTTATTTAAGACATGGTTTAAAACTAACAGCAGTTCATCGTATAATTGCTTTTGACCAAGAACAGTTCATGAAACCATACATAATGAAGAACACTGATCTCAGAACTAAATCCACAGATGCTTCAGAAAAAGACTTTTTCAAGTTGATGAACAACAGCTGTTTTGGAAAAACTATGGAAAATCCACACAAGCGCAAAGATGTCAGATTGGTCACCAGAGAGAACGAAGCGATTAAGTTGACTTCAAAACCTAATTATCAGGACTTTAGAAGATTTCATGATCAGCTTTTTGGCTTAATGATGAAAAAAAAAAAAGTCAAATTAACAAACCTGTTTTTATGGGTTTACTGTTTTAGAGTTATCAAAGCTTTTGATGTTAGAATTTCTTTATGACTACTTTAAACCCTTATATCCAGAGTCCAGAGTACTTTACACAGATACAGATTCCTTTATTCTCAATATCCCTACTGAAGACTTCTACAAAGACATGGAATCAGAAGTAGCTAAAGGGCGTGCAGGATGGTATGACACATCTGATTATCCTAAAGACAGCCCTTTACATTCAACTGTTAATAAGAAGGTTTTAGGAAAGATGAAGGATGAATTATCTGGAGGGGTGATTAAGGAGTTTATTGGTTTAAGATCAAAAATGTACAGTCTTTCGTGTCAAAGTAGCACTATTAAAAAAGCAAAGGGAATATCTCGCAGTGTTGTGCAGTCAAACATATCACATGACAACTACAAAGAAGCATTGTTCAATGAAAAGACTTTTTATCATGATAACGTAAAACTAAGATCTAATCTACATCAGATCAACACAACAGTTGTAACAAAAAAGTCGCTTGACAGAACTAACACAAAACGAGAGTTTTGTTAATCCAGAGTTTTCGTATGCAATTGGACACTGGAGAACATTATAAGGGTCTTCAACTGTTGTTGGTTTCAAGGGTCATCTTCACGTTCGAGTCTGGTGGGATTATCTGCAGTTCTTCCTTCACAAAAGATCTTTGAGGGGCTGGCCGTTTTGTTGTGTCAGTTTCTCGCAAATAATACACAGGTGGATTCATTTTTATAATTTTTTTTATTTCATATGGATCAACACTCCAAACTGGATCTGTTGCCCTGATGCGAGTGTCCCCTTCTGCTTCTCCAGGTAAAAAGATATCTTACTTTTAAACCAATTGGTAACAGTGCTGGATGATGAAGACTCTTCAACAACATTTATTGTTTTTCGCTTGATTGCTTGTACTGGTTTTAGCCCTTTAAATTCTTCATTGTTCATTGCTCGCAAAACTGAGGGCAGTCTTCTAACCCATTCTGTGTTGCGAGAATTGTCAATAAGCTCTCTGTGATACTGATAGGAGAACAGTCTTTCAGATAACTGTTTGTTAAAGTTTTCAACCAAACCCTGTGATCTGTGAACTCCTGGAATACCTCTTTTAATGGTGACTCTATGTTTTAACAATAATTGATTCACTTGTCCTTTAAATTCTTTTCCGTCATCAACTTGAATCATGCGGGATAAGTTAAGGGGCCTCGTTGATATATTAGTTGTATGGCAACAGCAACAGCAGAAGCACTCTTTTGTGTTAATGGTTCGGCATCTTTGTATCTTGAAGCTATGTCAATGACTGTAAGTGCGTACTTAAATCTTTTTCGCCTAATCGTATCATGGGGTAAATATAGAAGGTAGAAGGTCCATTTGATGGGTGTCGTTTGGCGTTATATTCGCAAAGTGTGGTCTCTGTATTCGTTTAGGTGCAGGTAAATAAATTTGCCAAATCGCTTGTTTAGATAACCATTCTTTCGCTGTTTGTTCACTGACTCCCGCTGCTTGGCTTAGCTTTTTAATTGCCGTGATTCCTTCCAATATCCTTTGGGTGAATAATAGATTTTGTCCATTTTTTCAACAACCAATATTATGTGCAACAAAATATACAACAGTCATGCCAACGACAATAAATGCTATTTCTTGCATCTTTTGTTTTTCTGATGGTTGATAAAAGTCACTGAATTTTGGTGGGGGGCAATGTCTGGATTTGTTTGCCTGTTACTAGATAATACTCTTTTATTGCCTGGTCAACATCTTTAAATGTGTAAGCTGCGTGTCCCTGTTCTTTCAGTTGTCGTTAATGAAATCTAAACTGCTCAATTCTCTGCTTTTCATAAGCGTCTTGTGCTGCAGCTAGTTTCTCCATAGCTTTGTTATGTCTTTTTCTCTCTCTTTCATTAGTTTGTAGTTTACTAAATGCATAATTACTTCCGCTAAAAGCAAGCGCATTCACCACAGCGCCGCCTATCATCATTACGAGTGAAGCCATTTTTATAAGTATGTTTTTTTTTATTTTTACATATTTATACTGTCTGGAATTATTCCTTGCTTGACCAGAAAATCTTTCGTAGCAAATGAAGCTGCTATAATTGCAATCAGTTTTGCTGAGTCTTCAAAATCTAGCTTGCCTAGATCTGCTGGTTTTATTCTTAATAGGTTTTTACCAAGCATTGTGTATCCTACACTTAGACCTCCAATAACAGCAGAATGGTATACAAGATTGGTAATAGTTTTTTTCGGCGCTCATTTTAAAAAAATAAAATAATTATATTTAATAATAAAATGAATAGCGACGATCTCCTTCCTGAACTTATGATTACAAATGAGCAAGTTGATGACCAAGCTATTATGCCAAAAAAAAGAAAGATTGTATTCTTTGGCGGCATGCGGAAAAAAAAACAAAACAGTACCTCGGAATGAATTCAGCATAGAACAGATTCAACAAATGTCGCCACAAGACATTGTAAAGTATCACAACAGGTATGAAGCCCAACTGGGGTCAAGAATGGTAAAAAGCGTCGGACAAACGGTTCTTAGTTTGTACACTAAACTAGTAGGTAGATTTGCGCCCATTGATTCCGAACAAGATTTTATGTATGATTTAACGCAGGATCCAGTTTAACAAAGTCATTAGAGTCTCTAGGATGTGATCTATATTACAGATTTGGAACATTATTGTCGCCATTAATAATGGGATTAATCACTTTTAATCATATAGATTTTATTTCCCTTAAAAATGACGAGCCAGAACAGAATCAGAAAACGTTGAATCAGGTGGAGAAAGTGACCAGTAAAAAAACACCCTGGACGCGTTGCGGCAGGACAAAAATTAGCAGAGTGGAACAAACAAAAAAAAAGTTAAAATTACAAGCACAAAATATAACTCATAATAAAAAGTGCCAGAGCAACTGCCAGTTGTTTCAATGCCTATAAAAACACCAGAACAAGTTGATCCCGCAACGCCAAAGTGGCCAGAGAATACTTGGATTAAAACAGGTGTCATTTTGGGAGTCATTGTTGCTGGGGGTGGTTATTACGGTTATAAAATATATAAAAAAAGAGAACAAAAACCAAAGCCGTCAAAAAAATCAGTGCCACTAAATACAGAAACTGAACAAAAAAACCATGCCAAAACCACTACCAACAAAACTTCATTTTGATCCATTTCATATGCAATAATATTTGAAGAACTTAATAAGTAATTATAAGTTGACTTGAATAAGAACTTTTTTTTTTATTGTACTTAGAGGATGACTTGAGGGTGACTTGATTAACAACTTATAAGTCACTTGATTAAGAACTTGAAAATGACTTGAGGATGACTTAGGATGACTTGAGTTAAGAACTTAGAAGTGACTTGAGGATGAACTTAGAAGTGACTTGAGTAGGAACTTGAAGTGACTTGAGTAGGAACTTAAAAGTGACTTGAGTTAAGAACTTGTAAGTCACTTGATTAAGAACTTAGAAGTGACTTGAGGATGAACTTATAAGTCACTTGATTAAGAACTTAAGGATGACTTGAGAATGACTTGAGTTAAGAACTTGAGAATGACTTGAGGTGACATCTCACGGCAACACTTAGTTCTAGAATGACACAGACAGTTGGTGGCTCTGGCTTTGTTGTCGGAGTCTAAAATAATCGTTCTATATTTGATGGCCACGTGTTTTGTTCGTCTGCGCATGCGCAAGTTGTCACGGCAGTTCCGTTTTGTCACAACAGTTCCGTTTTGTCACAACAACGAACTGGCGTGAAATAAATTAAAGCTTCGCCAGTCTGTGTGACGAGATTTAACACTACCGTACACTCCCGGCTGCGAGCGTACAATCGCAGACACAGCACCTAAACCCAAACCAACACTCGCTAGTTCAGCCAGTACAGTAACAGCCACCGTCTTGTCTGTGCCAAGTCGTAAGACCCTAGCATAGAAGAATACAAGATCAGGTGTCAACCTAATAACGGGTCTGTCTGTTACGCATGTAGGAGCATAAATTAAGTGATCAGGTGTCAGCCTAGTGACGGATTTCTGTAGCTCCCGCCATTGCCTCGTGTATGTCTGTCTGTTATGCAAAGTTTTGCGCTGGGATAAGTGTGTGGGATTTTATGTCAAAAATATAAACTCAGTTTTAAAAGACTTTAGAGAACAATTAAAGACCGTAGTTTTATTTTACATGAAAGACAGAGATTCTTTTGATGAATGTATACGCGAAAATGATGTTATTGAGGATGAACAAGAGAAACGTAGAATTAAGCAAAAACTAAAATCTCAAAAGTTTTGTAAATTAGTATTAAAAACAGATAATCCTACACAATATGTATGTTTGTGAATAAAGGTTAAACTGACTGACTGTAGAGAACGTAATAATTTTTGTTCTGGCATCAGCATGTATGTTTGTGAATAAAGGTTAAACTGACTGACTGTAGAGAACGTAATAATGTTTGTTCTGGCATCAGCTCCCGAGCTGACTGTAGAGAACGTAGAAATGACTGTAGAGAACGTAATAATGTTTGTTCTGGCATCAGAACCCCGAGCTGACTGTAGAGAACGTAGAAATGACTGTAGAGAACGTAATAATGACTGTAATAATGTTTGTTCTGGCATCGGTTCCAGAGCTGAATGTAGAGAACGTAAATATGTTCGTTCTGGCATCAGTTCCCGAGCTTTGCGAATGTGATTGAGAGCTGAATGTAGAGAACGTAAATATGTTCGTTCTGGCATCAGTTCCCGAGCTTTTTCTGGCATCGGTTCCAGAGCTGAATGTAGAGAACGTAAATATGTTCGTTCTGGCATCAGTTCCCGAGCTTCCCCACCAAAGTCAGAGCTGACACCTGATTAAACTGTTTTTATTTCTAGGTGTACCCCACGCCCACCTCCGCCCCGCATCATACCAGTCAGACACTGTTTTGTTTCGGTTTTCTGTCCTTTTCTCCTGAAAGAGAGAGAAAAATAGGGGCCAGGTAAAGAGTCCGCCATTTCCCTTGGTTTGGGCGGGCATTCTCTGATTCCTGAGCAAAATTGAGAAATCGGGTGTGTCCAAAAGCAAAAAGCATCAGAACGAAAATTAAGAAACAGGGCGCAAAATAACAGGAAGCTGGCAAGGGAAGTGACTCTCTCTCACACACACACACACACACACAAACACACACACACACACACACACACACACACACACACACACATACACACACACACACACACACACACACACACACACACACACACACACACACACACACACTGCCAGGAATTGTGCCCAAGTTCTTGGTGGTTTTGTATGTTTGTTTGTTAGGGGAATGAGTCAGAGGAAAACATGGATCGCTGATTGTTGTTATTATAATGAAAACTTCTGTAGCGCCTGTTCTCAGCTACAGATCTAGCTCGAAGCGCTTTTACAATCCACGCTGGTTGACACAACGGGCTAGAAGGTTCATGGCTAGGTTTGTGACTGTGGGATCTGTAAATGTCGTGAAGCTGAATCCAGAGAACCTCACCATGCTGTCTTTGTTCATGACTCTGATATACCCACAGGAGCTGTGTTGATCTGTTGGCCTTTGGTGCATAGCCTGGCAGGACAGCCAGTTCTGTTTCCGCTCACAACTATTTTAGACAGTGAGCTGAAGGCTAAAAGCCTTGCTGCATGTGTCATCGACACAGTTGCAGGCACATTGGCATGTAAGTTCCGTTCCTTCCTTCCTTTGGCAAACGAGAAAGGTATTGGGCGCTGGTGGGATGGATCACACACACACACACACACACACATACTTGCGCACGCACTTGTGCACACACGCGCACGCTCACACATACACACACACACACACGCACACACACACACACACACACACAGGCGCGCGCGCGCGCACACACTTGCGTGCACTCGTGCACGCACACGCGCGCACGCACACGCGCGCGCACGCACACACACACACACACACACACACACACACACACACACACACACACACACACACACACTCATCATTAATATCTGGTTTTGATAATAATTAGCCCCAGAAAATGGAATGTAGCTATTTCCACACACACACAGTCACACACTGGCTATTACTACTGCTGCAGACTCAGCGTCAGTTGACTTCTTTTTTTTTTTTTTTTTTTTTTTTTTTCACATTTTTAATCAAACAATATAGAGATTACAGATGTGCATAAAGAGGACAGTGCGCCAAGTCATATGTACATTAGCATCATTTCTGTATAAACAGTTAATGGCATATGTCCAAAACAGTTTTTTTTTTTTAAAAGAAGGAACAACAAAAAAAAAAAGCAAGCAAACAAACAAGCAAAATAAACATAGACACGTACATAAGTTTAGCACAACAGGGGAAAAACAGTGGGGGAAAAAGAGTGACATCATCTTTTGCAAGATTTAACAGCTTATTGCTTCTCCTCTTCTTTCTCACTCTCTCCATTTCAGAGGGAGGTTGTGAAGGAAAGAAGACTGGGCATATGGAAATGTGTATTAGATCAAGAGCTTAAGAAAATGTTTTCTTAAGAAATCATTGGCTTATAGTTGTTCCATGCAGCATGAAAATGGTTTAGTTTGTTGTTGACTTTAGCATTAAACAGTTCGATTTTATATCTCTATTGCTCAACTGACTCTGAAAAATTGAAGCATTTGGTCTACATGTTTTGATTTTGCACTTATATATATAAAGTTTAGCTAGCATAATAATGAAATCAAAAACTGTCTCTGTTTTCACACGTTGATCTATTCCAAAAATAACAATATCTCGTGTGATTTTGATGTTAGTTGTGTTTCGACATTTTTCATTAAATAACTTTTCAACTTCTTTCAAAAAAGTGTGAGCGTGGTTGCACATCCATAAAAAGTGTTGGACCGAATCTCTGTCTTCGTTACAGAAAGTACGACTTGTCGTGTTTGTTAAGCCCATAGCATTTAAGACCATATTTGTACCAATAATTCTGTGTACGATTCGAATTTGTAGCCATTTTAACTTTATATCTTTGATTTTGTGGATGTGAGTAAATACTTTATTCCAATGGATTTCAGAATTCAGTTTGTTTAGCCATTTGGAGCAGCAATTTGGCTTGCGCTCATCTTGAATGAAAATTTCATAGAACTGTTTGGCTCCTTTATTTTCCTTCATAATAATATTTAAAGCCTTCGGTGTGTTATGATGTATGTCTATGTTATTATCTATTTTGATACCCGTTTTCCCTTATGAATTGTTTCATTGAAGAAATACATCCATTGTATGAGACAAAATCTATGGTGTAGTCAACATTAATGCTAAATTCTGTAAAGTTCATAAATGTCCGTTTGGTTTCAGAGTGTTTTTTATTGCGAATATCCCTTTCTCAATTAACTTGTTTTGCTTGATTACCGCATTTCCTACTTTTATCATGTCATTGTAAAATACGGGTTCAACAAGTAGTTCATTTAATGTCTCGGGTGTCACACAAAGACAAAATTCCCGATAGGCTGTAAACGTGTCTTTCCAAAATAAATTAACACTTGTGTATCCAGAACCGTACCCTGGTCCATAATTTTCGATTCTATCACTGAAAGGGTAGCGTCAGCCGTCCTTAGGGAGCAAGCAGTTATAGGTTGTCAGGAGGCAACCCACCGGAGGAGACAGTGCGTTACCAGCTGAGTCACTTCATGAGTGCTCGGTCATGCCTGTTTGATTTGAACACACGCACCTATACATGAACAGCTCTCATGGGGAGAAAAAAAATCTCCGTTTTTCTTTCTAAGTTGACAACCACAGTGTCACACACACACACACACACACACACACACACACACACACACACACACACAAGTAATTAATTCCATAAACAAAGTTTCCAGGTCTCTATACAGAACTCTAAGAATTCTCTCCCAAGTTTCCCGTCCCTGCGACCTCTAGTTGACTTACAAAACAAACCACACACTATGCCTGCACCAACAAAAGAAAAAACAACTAAAGCTCTAATTTGTCTGGGGAGAAAATTCCTGAAAAGAAGATGGGAAAAATAATTGATCATCGTATTATTTTATTTAAAGAATATTTGTCATCCTTTTTTTTTTTTTTTTTTTTTCACTTTTCAGTTTCTTCATAACAGCGTACCTAAGGGGGTTCTCAATATGGGCCAGCCATGGCCTTCAATGTACAAATTCACAAGACACCTGCTTTGTCTTCGGGAAAAAAAAAAAAAAAGAGAAAAAAAAATGTATGAGGCATGCGTTCTTACAGAGCCTGTCTGTCTCTATGGCACTGTTGACCAGTCTGTTCTCACTCTCTACAACTACCCGTCCCACACAGGTGACAAATCGCTCTGTGCTCTCTTTTTATCAATCAGTGTGCTTGCATGCTGCACGGTTGTCTTGAACAGGTGAGTGTGGGCACAAGATCCTAAAATCATTCCTTTGGGGGTTTTTTTGCCTGATAATCTGGAGAAGCAGAAGGGGAGCTGGAATAGCTCAGTTGGTAGAGCGCGAGACTCGTAATCTGGGTGATCCTGGGGTTGCGGATTCGAAATTCCGCTGGGCCGTTTCGGTACAGGGGGATTTTTTCCCTTGGAGTTAACATTCGTTCTGACTCCATTTCCTATACAGTCCTTTGAATGAGACTGTAAACCGAGGTTCCATGTGTGAACGCACACACAACATCTTGCTCACACGTCAAATCCCATCACCAGTTTTCACAAGAGAAGGCCAGTTTGGCCGTTGGTATGGATGACACGTTACGCATAGCATGCACCCTGCGTAAGAAACGGAAAGAATGAAGGAAGTAAGGAAATGGAGTGAATGATATTGAACGATATTAACTGGATGACACAGGAAACGACTGAATGAAGCGCCAGCTGGCAGCTACCCAGGCAGAGCCTGCCCGTTGTATAAAATGAGTGTGGATATATTGTAAAGCGCTTAGAGCTTGGCCTGTACCCAAGAACAGGTGCTATGTAAGTTTTCATTGTAATAATAATAATAATAAGCGATCCATGTTTTCCTCTGATTCACTCCCCTAACAAATAAACATAACAACATACCACCAAGAACTTGGGCACAATTCTTGGTAGTAGTGTGTGTGTGTGTGTGTGTGTGTGTGTGTGTGTGTGTGTGTGTGTGAAATGAAGTGTGCACTTGTGTGTGTGTGTGCATGTATACATTCTTTCAAGTGTACATGTATATATATATATATATTCCCTATGCATCCAGCACTTATATCTCTTTTTTTTCTTTTCTCCGTTCACTGGTGAGTTGATTTTAACGTGGTGACAGCCCTGATGTGGCTCTTTGTGGTCGGCTGGGCTATAACTATAAAGCAACGTTATCTTATATAATCTTTCGTTTGTTCCTTAGCTTAAAATCCGAGGTTCGCTATCAGTAAGATTTTTGGATATGTGTTTGTTTTTAATCCCACCATTTAGGTCAGCGGCTGTTTTTAATGCCACCATTTAGGTCAGCGGCTGTTTTTTAATCCCACCGTGTAGGTCACCAGCTGTTTTTATCCCACCATGTAGGTCACCGGCTGTTTTTAATCCCACCATTTAGGTCACCGGCTGTTTTTTAATCCCACCATGTAGGTCGCTGGCTGTTTTTTTTTTTTTTTTATCCCACCATTTAGGTCACCGGCTGTTTTTAATCCCACCATTTAGGTAGGTGGCTGTTTTTAAACCCACCGTGTAGGTCAGCGGCTGTTTTTAATCCCACCATGTAGGTCAGCGCTTGTTTATAATCCCACCGTGTAGGTCAGCGGCTGTTTTAATCCCACCATTTAGGTCAGCGGCTGTTTTTAATCCCACCATTTAGGTCACTGGCTGTTTTTAATCCCACTGTGTAGGTCAGCGGCTGTTTTTAATCCCACCGTGTAGGTCAGCAGCTGTTTTTAATCCCACCATTTAGGTCAGTGGTTGGTTTTAATCCACCATTTGGTGAGCACATCTGATATACAGCATTACTAATCATTAACTGTTCTCTCTCTCTCTCTCTCTCTCTCTCTCTCTCTCTCTCTCTCTCATCACAGGTTCAGGGAAAACGACTCTGTTGAACGCTTTGGCTGGGCGCACCACTGTGGAATCAGGGGAGATTACTCTGGATGGACAGCCCATGACGAAGAAGGTCCGCAAGCGCACCTGCTATGTCCTGCAGCAGGACATCTTCCTGTCCAAGCTGACCCTGTGGGAAACCTTGTATGTAAGTGAAAGGGAGGGAGGTCATCGGGTCATTTTGTGCAGAACTTGATGGGGTGTCTCTTCCATTCGCTGTGCCATGTCGGCAAGATTACCCCCCTTTGTCTCCTCCATTCACTGTGGCATGTCGCAAGATTACCTCCCTTTGTCTTCTCAATTCACTGTGCCATGTCAGCAAGATTACCTCCCTTTGTCTCCCCAATTCACTGTGCCATGTCGGCAAGATTACCTCCCTTTGTCTCCTCCATTCACTGTGCCCATGTTGCAACATTACCTCCCTTTGTCTCCTCTATTCACTGTGCCATGTCGGCAAGATTACCTCCCTTTGTCTCCTCCATTCACTGTGCCATGTCAGCAAGATTACCTCCTTTGTCTCTTCAATTCACTGTGCCATGTCGGCAACATTACCTCCCTTTGTCTCCTCATTCACTGTGCCATTCAGCAACATTACCTCCCTTTGTCTCCTCATTTCACTGTGCCATGTTGGCGTTATTACCTCCCTTTGTCTCCTCCATTCACTGGTAGTGCCATGTCGGCAACATTACCTCCCTTTGTCTCCTCCATTCACTGTGCCATGTCGGCAACATTACCTCCATTTGTCTCCTCCATTCACTGTGCCATGTCGGCAAGGTTACCTCCCTTTGTCTCCTCCATTCACTGTGCCACATCAGCAAGCTTACCTCCCTTTGTCTCCTCCATTTTACGTGGACACATCGGCAAGATTACCTCCCTTTGTCTCCTCTATTCACTGTGCCAAAATCGGCAAGATTACCTCCCTTTGTCTCCCCTATTCACTGTGCCATGTCGGCAAAGAATTACTTTCCAACCCCCTTTGTCTCCTCCATTTTACATGGACAGATAATTCTCTTTGAGAGAGATCAGTTTGACTTGCTAGTCAACTGTACCCAAATTGGGTGATAGCCCCCCCCCCCCCCCCCCAGACCCCCACCCCCCACCCCCCCCCTTTTGGATGGCTGAGCGTGTAAAAAGAAAACTTGATACAGGGCAGTCTCCTAGCCAGAGCTGTTGAATGTGCTAAGGGCTCAGAGAGGGAACACTGGAACAAACACAGTCTAGTCTGTTCTTACTTCAGGAGTATTGCTGAAATTTGTTTACCAACACTGCATGGTGGCTGAATCTCACAGGCCTGTTCAGCAGACAGCCTCTGTCATGTAATCTCAGCTGACATGGAATGCCATGTCATCATTGTCATTGATCATCCTATAAAGAAAAGTCCGGAAATCTGTTTCTCTTTATAACCTGCTCTTGTGGGTTACCTCAGTCTTGATTTTGTCTTCACGTCTTGTGAGCGTGGTGAATTCAAGTCAGAGTCTTCAGTTTCAGCAGTTTCATGTGGGACTGATGTTAGATGGGCAGGGTGGTGATTTCCGGACAGGGATGTTAGCTGATACTGGTCTGGTAACTAAGCTGTTGTTCTCATTAGGAGGTTTAGAAATGCTGCTTGGCCTGTGCTGGATCAGTACAGGTGCCAGGGAATCCCACCAATGACCCGGCAGTTGTGCAGCATCTTCTCCGGAAGGCTGCCTTACAAACAGCCTGATATGAACTAGGGTACGGCAGGCAGTATGTGGGGAAAGCCCGGAATCAGTGGGTGTGGAGAGCGATAGGACGAACAGAGAGGGCATGAACAAGAAGAGAGGAAAGACTCGCCAAAAAATATTTGAACGTGAAAAATCGAAAACGACAGAAAGGAGTGGGTGATACCAGACTGCTTCTGGTGTGTCTTCTTCCTTGTGACGTGATGAGTCCCTAGGGCGTCGTGCTGATGAACTGTTCATAGGTTCCTCCAGCTTTGTTGGTGTGAGCCAGCACCTGGGTCAGTGCCAATAGCTTGTACACCCATTCCCCAGTGTTTCCCTCCTTTAACAGTTCTGTGGAGGATTGGGCGTTTCATGACCTTTGGATCTTGTGACATGGCGGAACGACCTAGTTCGCTCAGCTGATGTCGGCAGAACTGGCTGGGATCCAGTGTGCTGTGTGGTAGTTGGACACATTTGGTCGTGGGTGACCTGGCTGTATATCTGACGTTGAGTATCTTGGGGTGATTGATGCCTGGTTTCCATCGCTTGCATGTTTCTTTTCAGATCCGCTGTTTGGGTCTGTGTGTCTTGTATGCGTGCGGGAAGATGTGAAGCAGCCAAGGCACACAGGAGTCAGTGACCTGGAGTTTCTGGATGCCTTTCCATACAGCAGTCAGATGGAATTTAAGGCTGCGTTAATGAGGAGAAACAATTAAGCACCATCTGCTGCTTGTTGTCATTTCGCTTTAGAGAATCAGTCTCTGTGTTTAATGACTGCAGCTTGTTTGTGTCCTTGTCCCCCTTTTTTTTTTTTGTTTTTTTTTTTAGATCTGCCACACATGTTTTGGTGATAAAAGCTCACCACATTGTGTGGAACACATAACGTTTGAAACATTTTGTGATACTGAAAATATCATTTTTGTTTGGCCATGTTTTAACTACGCTTAGCGGGTTATAAGCGCAGGTGTTTGTATGCAGTTATGAACATTTTAAGACTGTAACAGTTGATTCATCATTTTTCATGTCGGTTTGGCTGGACAGATGGTATGGCTTTGTCCAGTGAAAATAAGGTGATTTGGAAAGGTCAGAGAACCAGAATTTTGAATCTTCTTTCTGTCTGTCTGTCTGTCTCTTCTGTCCTGGTTCTCCAGATCATTGTGAACATGGAGCTTCAAAATATGAGTACCGTGAACATGATTGGATTTATGAAAACAAACAGCTAAAACTGAAAAAGCGTGTTGTCTTTCTTTGGACCTGTCTGTGTAGTGGATGTGCAAGTGGTTATAGTGTATACACACAACTAGAATCTCTGCACTTGAAAACTCACTCACAGGCACAGAAGTACTGGCAACTGTCATGAAATGGCCGTGGAATGAATTATGAAAGCACAGCTGCGATGACAGTGGCAGTTTAAAATATATATATATATATATATGAATTATGAATACATAGAATAAATAAAACTTGGAATACAGAGAGGAGGAATTGGGTTCTGTTCTTCTTTGTTTTTAGTGTGCATGTGTGTGGGTATGCATGCATTTATACATGTTTGCTTTCATGTGGTGTGTGTGTATGTGTGTGTGTGTGTGTGTGTGTGTGTGTGTGTGTGTGTGTGTGTGTGTGTGTGTGTGTGTGCACATGGGCATAGGTGCATGTGCATGCATGCATTATTATATGAACATGTGCAAAAGTGTGTGTGTGTGTGTGTGTGTGTGTGTGTGGTGTGTGTGTGTGTGTGTGTGTGTGTGTGTGTGTGCTAATGTATGTGTGTGTTTGTGCATGATCAAAGATTGTGAATGTCAAGAACAAGAAAAGAGTAAGTAAAAGAAAGTGGGTGTACATTTACAAGTGTGGTAGGTGCACCGGTGAGTTTTATGTGTGTATACGTATCGTAGTGTATGATTGTATGCATGTGCGTGTTTGAGGTTTGTGAATGTTAAGAAATAGAAAAAAGGGGAAAACATGTGTGCATGTGTGTGTGTGTGTGTGTGTGTGTGTGTGTGTGTGTGTGTGTGTGTGTGTGTGTTTCTATGTATCAGTGCTTCAGATCATTTAGACATAGGGCTGTGGCACCAGTGAAGCTGAAAATCATGTAGAGAAAAATCACGAGAAGGTTAAGAACGCTGATTGCTATTTTCTGAAGATCTCATGACATACTGACAACGGGCCGTGGGGGAAAGCATTTGGAACAAAATTTCATCAAGTCCATCAGACTTTCAAGACTGGAACTGTTCTGTTGCCACAAGCCAGGAAACCCGTCACTTACAGCCACACTCAACAAAAACAAAAGCAGTTTGCCTGGGCTCCTTGGCAGCAGATGATTCTCCTCAGGACCCAGAGAGTACACTAACTTTGTAACCTTTCACCTCCTCTGAGAGTGAAAGTGTTTGTCATTGCATCGCAAAATGAAACTGATGACTTTGAAACAACAGAAGAAAATGAATGTGAGCTCCTTTCAAACAACAAAAGGAAATGAATGTAAGCTCCTTTCAAACAACAAAAGGAAATGAATGTGAGCTCCTTTCAAACAACAAAAGAAAATGAATGTGAGCTCCTTTCAAACAACAAAAGAAAATGAAAATGTAAGCTCCTTTCAAACAACAAAAGAAAATGAAATGTAAGCTCCTTTCAAACAACAAAAGAAAATGAATGTAAGCTCCTTTCAAACAACAAAAGAAAATGAATGTAAGCTCCTTTCAAACAACAAAGGAAACGAATGTAAGCTCCTTTCAGTTAGGGCCGTACCTCTGAACATTCTTGCTAGTGTTTTTGAAGATGGTATGGAAACATCTTGCTCAAAAGGGGATCTGAATTTACTGGTGTATATACACACCTGTGCATGGATAGCCATTTAGGTCTTCGCGCTGGCAGGAGGGGGGGGGGGGGGGACCAGGAGGGCAGAAAGGTAGACGGTGTTAGATGATGGATGTAAAGTAATTGTACACCGCAAACTGTATTGACACTTAAAAAAGCATCTTTCTTTCTTCTTTCTTTCTGCGTACGCAGGCTGATACTCCTGCAGACACTGCCTGTACAGACAGGCAGTGGAGTTTTGTGTGAATGGCCGTTTTTTTTTTTATCCCGCCATTAAGGCAGCTATACTCCCTCTGTGGGGAAAGAGCATCTATTAGTGAGCATTTGCTCTAACGTCGTACCATCAGCAAGGCTCATTCTTTCTGTGAAGAGACTCTCTGTTCCTTTGTTATTTCATTGTTGTTCATGTATATTTTGTTCATGCAAGTGGATTATTTTCGGTAAGTAGGTGACCAGCAGGTGATGGTAGCTCACAGGATGTCCTGAGGGGAGTATCATACGCAGTGAAACCTGTGGTAGACCTCTTCCTGTTCATCATGTTTGGTCTGTTCTGGATTTACCTCCCCTGTTTTGCGGGCTTGGTGCACTGAGTGAAGGCAGCTTTGTTGTCTGGGTCCGAGGGCCCCAGGTTCAATCTTCACTCAAGAAAAGTTGGAGGGGACGGTTTTTCTTTGTCTTGATTTCTTCTCCACGTTTGTGCCCTTGGTGACTTTATTTTGAGATGGCTGGTGCTGGCATGTTCATGGAGACTGTCGTTCAACAGACTTGTGGTGGTATCGTCCAGAGGGGTGTGCTCACTGACGCTGGCTCCGCGGCCAAGCAGTGATTGTCATCGGTAGGAGGCTTAGTGGATGGTGTCCTGCATGAATTAGAGTGGGCGCCACTGAACGGCACAGAAGTGGTTCGGCAGCAGTGCAGTGTCTCCTCTGGTGGGTTGCCTGATGAGAACCTGACGTTTGACCACTCCATGTGGATTGTTGGTGCCAAGGCTGCTACAGCAGGGCATGCTTGGGTATGACAGTGGGTGGACAGCTGGAATGTGCAGCTTAGGGTTAATGCCACTAGAGAAGCACAGAAGATGAGAGTGCAAAAGAAAAACAAGATGCAAGCATATAAACGTACTCCCAGTTTATCTTGGTGAAAAATGTCACAATGAAACATGCGTCATAATGTGTTTGACGTCACAAACATGCATCATAAAGAGATATTCCATAAAGAAGAAAAAACCGTTTTTGGGCCGTTACAGCCATTAGTAGTGGCTATATTGGTAAAATGAAACATTGGGCATTATCCCTGACCCATAATGAACATACCTACAAATTTTCAGAAAGATCGGCCCGGAAGTTTTGTCTGGAGTGAGTGGAACACATTTTGACCACGGACACACACACTGACAGCATTTCTTCGTTCCCATTGTAAAGTACTCCCTGTTCTATTAGAACTGGGAGTACAAAAAGAAAATAATTGGTGGGCTATGTTACTTTTTTCCACCACATTTCATTTGTATAACCATGGCAACAGACGGATGAACAAACCACCCAGCCAGCAGGCATGGAGGACTTTTTTTTTTTTTTTTTTTTGCTGATCGATGAGAATGAGGATGATTAAGATGATGCTACGGATTTCCATTTCGGTCTGAGACTACATGACAGGGCTGTACTCTACGCTTCCTTTCATAATATATCCCAGCATCAACCAGGCCCGAGAGATACAGGCACCTGCAGTGTGTTGGTCAGGAAATTTGAGCAACACTCTCAGAAACGCATCCATTAAGTGGATGAAACTCGACTGTGTGGTCCCAGTCCCAGTCTTCCCAACTGAGCAAACTCAACTCTGGGTAGGAGGCGGTCAGGGCAGAAAAACCCACATGACTTCTGATGGGATTCGAACCCACGACCTCCCAGCCGGGAGTCTGCGACGCTAACCACTTCGCCAGGGCGGCTGGTCAGGCGTGGAGGACTTCCTAACCTCCCTGCAGAAGCCACATATTTTAAAGGGAAAGGGCTTTCACTCCTTCTGGTGTTTATGTCTAAGCTCTGTTTGGACAAACATGAACATGTGTGGCTGCCTGTGCAGGACCAGAGATGGGGCTTCAGTATGGATTCAGATCTAGCACGTTTACTAGCCCTTGTTCTGGGCATAAAGGACTAGTAAAGGACACTGTTTTGAAATGATTTCCTCCTTGTGTCGTGTGCTGTTTTCAGTATGCTCATTTGGAACGATTTGATGATTTTTTTTTTTTTTTTTTTTCCCTTCCAGACTGAACCAGTGAAATAACGTTATTGTGATTAAGCTTATTTGGAACAAGTGTGTGTGTGTGCCCTGTGTGTGTGTGTGTGTGGGTGTGTGTGTGTGTGTGTGTGTGAGTGAGAGAGAGAGTGTGTGTGAATGACTGTGTGTGTGTGTGTGTGTGTGGTGTGTTGTGTTGTGTGTGTGTTGTGTTGTGTTGTGTTGTGTTTTGTGTGTGTGTGTGTGTGTTCTCAAGTATTACTGTGAGTAAGCTCATTTTGAATGATTTGGTGAGTTTTCGGGGGGGGGGGGGGGGGGGGGGGGGGGGGGGGGGGGGGGGGGTACAAGAACCATGAACAAAAGAAAAGTAACATTACATTGAGGGAAGTTTTTGATGAAGTCACTGTGAACCATCTACTCTTATACTCTAAAAGCAAAAATACCAAAACCACATACTTTTACATGCCTGGGGGAAAATTATATATTGGCCGTTGCATTTAATCTAAAGTGTAATAACCCAACCTGTGAGAACAAGAAACACTGAAGAAGTTATAAAGGACGAGTTCAGCCCCTATTTACCAGGCAGCCATGGTTCATTAGATCTATCACACTCAATGGAAAATGTATCATGTTAAAAACCAAAGTATATTTTTGTAGCTATGTGCCCTTCCTATGTGCTGATCAGAGTTTCTGATGATTAGAGTTGATTAAACACCCCTATTCTACCAACCCAAACAGCCAAAAACATACCAGGCGGGGAAGGTTACACAGCTGGTCGTTATGTCAGGGCTGAAGGAGTTGAAGGCTTGAAGCCTATCTTCGGTAGGGGACTTTCTGGGCAGGTTCCACTGTCCAATGCATCGTGATGCCTCACAAGGAATGGCTGATGGCACAGGTGTGTGTGTGTGTGTGTGTGTGTGTGTGTGTGTGTGTGTGTGTGTGGGTCAGTTTGCAGCCATGGTGTACCTGCCGGAGAAGCTGCCCCATGAAGAGAAAATGTCCAGGGTGGGAGCACATCATTCAGGTGCTGGACTTGACCAAGTGTCGCAACACAGGTAGGTGGTGTCTCTGGGGTGGGTCTGTGTGTTGTCTTCCATGTGCTTGTATGTGTGTGTGTACCTGTGTGCATGCACAAGCTTAATGAAAAGGAGGACAGTTGTACAGCCGACTTCAGGAGTGTATGTACATATTTGAGGGCTATGCAAACCTCTGTCTTGATGTATGTGTGTGCAAGAGCATGTGTACATGTGTGTGTGTGTGTGTGTGTGTGTGTGTGTGTGTGTGTGTGTGTGTGTGTGTGTGTGCACATGGGTGTGTGTGTTTGTGTGTGTGTGTGTGTGTGTGGTGTGTGTGTGTAAGCCTAGAGAAGTGGTTTTCAGTGCTTGGGGGACCAGTTTGTTTGGAAACTTACAGGTGGCAAGAAGAGGGGAGTTTTGGACGTGGTCAAGAAATGCAGATGAAAAGGAGAAGAAAAGAAAAGAATATGTTTGGTCAAACTCTCGCTGCCTATTCAAAGGGCTGCATTCACTGGTTAATGACTGGTGTGTTATCCCTTCAGGTAATTGGAACTGAAAAAAAAAAATATATATATATATATATATATCGACTGCCAGTACTGGGTACCAGTTTAATTTTTATTCACTGGATGTGGACAGTGGGAACGCGGACTGCTGCGTTTGTGGCGTTTGGCTTCTAGCGTTGGCGGGGCTCAGGCTGTCAAGTTTCATCAGACCAATTTGTCACCGCCGAGTGATTGCCTTACAGGCTTTGGAAATCAGTGGCGCGCTCACTGGTCATGCTTCAGTGATCGCAGATGCTTTTATTTTATGGGGCTGCCGGGAGAAGAGAACAAGTAATTTGAAAATGAAAAAAGATATAAAGACCTGGTTTGTGACTGCATTGATCGTAGTTTTGCCACAGGTGATGTGGGTTTTTTTTTCAGTTTTTTTTTTGTTGTTGGTGGTTTGTTTTGCTGTCTGAACCTTGTTCGCTCTGACGCTGGTGCCTTTGCCATCCTGGTTATTGTGGCTTACCTACGCACAGCCACACCCGGTCTCTCCCTGTCACAGCCCCAGGACTGGCAGTCGTTAGGGAGCAGTGTATGCAGGGTTTGAACTGTCCTGGAAAGTGTGGGGAAAGTTTTGATGGAAAGTGAGGCTGCCTTTTTATTGCCTTAATCATCAGTAAAGTCGGACTTGGGTTTCTAAAAGTTGGTTAATTTGATGTTATCTATGCACAAGGAGAGGGGGGAAATAATTTGTGGTTGTTGCAAGGGAATTCTGTTTCTATACTTTTTTTTTTTGTTTGTTTATTCAGAGATAGTTAGGAAACTGGACCTTACCTTTTGTAGCATCCTGGTGAGTGAATTGTGCCTTTATTGATTGAAGTTAATAGCCCTTACTGTGACATAAAGGTAAGATTAGGTACAAGTATTTGTTTTCACCGAGTTTATTGGCAGTGTTCAGGTATATGAGTTATGGAAATTTAGTCCAATTGGGTCTTCAAACTTTTTGAAAAGCTTCAAAATTTTGTCCCTTTTTTTGTTTTTTTAGTATAAATTATGAAATTGCTCGTAATAAGAGAAGAAGAGACACTGAAGTGCTGGTGGACTCCTAGGTGGGTATTCATCAATACCTGTTCTGATTCAACATACACCGTAGCTCAGTTTCCTACTTACTTACTTACTTAGGCCCATTGCTCTTGCCAGAGCACAGGCTATCAACAACTGCCCTACCAACGACCATGGTCTTGAGCAATCTTTTCCAATTTGCCCCAGCCGTAACCCATCTGCCTGGTGTCCAATTCCAGATCCCGTCTCCAGGTGTTCCTTGGTCTTCCTCGCTTCCTTTTGCCTTGGGGATTCCAGGTCAGGGCTTTTCTGGTGGTGTTGTCCGGGGGCTTTCGGAGCGTGTGTCCTATCCACCGCCATCTTCTTTTGCGGATGTCTTGCTCTACTGGCAGTTGGTTCCTTCTTTCCCACAGCTCTTTGTTGCTGATTGTCTCTGGCCAGTGGCTGTGGAGGATCTTTCGCAGGCAGCTTAACGAACGTCTGCAGCTTTTGAATGGTGGTTTTTGTGGTTCGCCAGGTCTCTGATCTAATAAAAGGATGCATTTGACGTTTGAATTGAAGAGCCGGATTTTCGTCCTGATGGTGATTAGTTGAGATTTCCAGATGTTTTTCAGAGTGATGAAGGCTGCTCTTGATGTCCCTGTTCTGGTTTTCACGTCAGTCAGCTTCCTAGTCTTCTTCTTCTTCTTCGTTCGCCTCACAGCGTCAGCCCAGCCTCGTTGATAAATGTAGCCGTTTTCTCCAGGTCTTGTCGGCATCCGTGGAGCTTCGTGTGCAGCGGAGTCGGCGTTGGCCACACGGTTTCTCTCAGTCCCTTGAGAAGGGGACAGGTCTGTAGGATGTGTTCTGGTGTTTGGTCTTCAAGACCACAGGAGCAGGAGGGGGAAGGCGCCAGCTTCAGCTTCCTATGCAGGTGGCCATTGAGTCGGCAGTGGCCAGTTCTGAGTCTCATAATGACCACCTGCTCCTGTCTCTCCAGAAGATGGAAGGCATCCCTTGTGGGTTGTGGTCGCATCAGAGCCTTCACAAGGGTCTTCTTCTCTGCGAAGCTGACGCTGTTGTCTGGTTGTCTTCCTCTGGCTCCGGTTTTGGCGAGCTGATCGGCTGCCTCGTTCCCTGGGACTCCGCAGTGGGGCAGGTATCCATTGCAGGACTACTCGTCTACCAGAGGGCGCCCACCGCATCCATGTGATGACAGTATGCCAGTATTCCGCAAATGTGCCAGCATCACAGATTCTGACATGAAGGGGTGTGCGGTGTTACAGTGGTCGGGGACCAGCTCATCCGGGGCTGTCAGGGGGAGAGAAGAAGAGGTTGAGCATCGCCTGTGAGCTGATCAAGGACCCAGACATCATGCTGATGGACGTGAGTTACTCATGTGCTGCTGATAAAGTTTTTTTTGTGTGTGTGTGTTAGAACGTTCTGTTCATGACTTCCGTCTTGTGTTTTGCCAGTCCTGCTGTTCTCACCAAATGTAGGTGTAGAAAGACAAAAAAAAAAAAGAAAAGAAGAGAGCAGATGGCCAGAGGAGTTATCCTCCTTATAGTCTCAATTGTATTGAGCTGCTGGTTCTACTTTAATTTATTTCATCTATTCGTTTGTTTTTACGTTTATTTGTTTTTACGTTTATGTTCAGCAGTTTTCCTGGTAATGTTCAGAGTATCTTTTGTTTGCATGATCCTTTGTATGTTGGTTATGTGAGAGTGTTGAATTAGATGCACATATTCAGCGGATGGCTTTCTTTTTTTTTTTTTTTTTGTTTCAATGTGAGTTGATAATCAGTTAAATGCAAATCATTGTCAGTCAATGATTAGTCGACACATGCTGCTATAGATGAAAAACAGATCACATGCGGTTATGTTTCTTTGGCTCCGTAAAAACATATGTGTGTAGGTCAGGTTGGATGGGTGTTTGTTTGGGTCTGTGATGTGTGTGTGTGAGTGTGCGTGTGTGTATGTGTGTGTGTGTGTGTGTTGTGTGTGTGTGTGTAGTGTGTGTTGTGTGTGTGTGTGTGTGTGTGTGTGCCCTCAAGATAAGAATTATTTGTGTTCAGTAATTTGATTTGTCCACTGCAATATAAATCAAGCTTAAAAGCTCCCCTTCACACACACACACACACACTGTCAGCTCTATAGCATTGTGCTCCCTTTCTGTCCCAGACCTTTATTGCCAGTGATTTATGTTTTTCACTGGTGGTCCAATTTTAGATTTTAATCAAGAAGTTAATGAATTCTAAATGGATAGTGCAGCTGACTGGCTTGCGAGTTGAACTCATCTGTCGCCATTGCTCAGCTTGCACATGACGCTTCCTTGCTGGAGTCTTCTAATGACTCTCAGCCTTGACTTACAGTTTAAAAAAAAAAAAAAAAAAAAAACGTTGTCTCACCAACAGTTAGGGTGTGATTCTGTGATTACTGACTTATTTTTTGAAATTCTATATTTCATTTGAACCGCAACAATGTTATGACTTGTAGTTTTTCTGGGGGGGGGGGGGGGGGGGGGATTATTATTTTTTGCATTATCTTCAAAAGTGTGGGGGGGGGGGGGGGGGGGGGGGGGGGTTCACTACAGCCGCAATGTTATGACTGGATTTGCCAATGTTTGCATTATTTTTTGTAATATATTTGATTACACCTTTAGAAATGTTATTACTTGTAGCTTTTTTGCATTGTTTTTGAAAGCCTTTGTATCACAATAGCCACAACAAATGTTACAACTTGTTGCTTTTGCCATTATCTGTGAAGATCTTTACGTCTGTGCTTCACAAAGGTTATGACAAGTAAGTTTGATTTGTTAGCTTTTTGCATCATCTTCAAAGCTAGTGCTTCACAATAGCCAAAACAATGTAATGCGTTTACGTTTTTTTTTTTGTTTTTGTTTTTGTTTTTGTTTTTTTTACAGCATTTTTGTGAGTCGGGTGTTTCAGAACAGCTTCAGCTGTGTGATGACATGTAGCGTCTGTACTGTCTTGTGGAATCATTGTTTGACAGCAGTGCTGATGGGTGCCATAGCTGAGTAGCTCCTGCATTAGATGTCTGTTCTGATGGTTTGAAAGGTCTGTATCCACCTGGTGCCTTAAGGATTGAGGGTATGCAATCATTTTGTATATTCTAGGTCAGAGAGTGTGTATAAACCTTACAGTGTGCCATGATCTTGTTCTTGTATACCTGCGTTCAGAAGACAGAAAAAAAAAAAAGAAAAAAAAGAAAATGCATGTGATAATTCCCTAACCAGTGTTGGCATTCAGTGAGCTGTTACAGTGACAGAAACTTAAAAACCCACCACCACCACCACCACCAAAAAACAAAAACAACAAGAAGCCAACCAGCCAGCCTAGTCCTTCCCCAAAACAGAATATGGATGCATTCATGGCAAGGTTAAAAAGATGGGGGGAAAAAAGTTGAACAAAATGGAAGCTTAACTCTTTCATCCCTACAACCCGGTTTTCCGGTTTGCAGAAATCCTACCCTTCCTTCCTGCAGCCCGGAAAACCAGGCAGCATAAAATCCCTCCTTTCCTTCCTGCAGCCCAAAAAAATCGGTTCTCGCGGTAAAGCACTTTGAACTTAGCGCGAGTCGTGTCATCGGTACAGGTCATGACCAGGTCACTCGCGCAGCAGTGTTCATGAATGCAATAGATGCCAGATGGGCCCTTACAGTGTAGGAAAGTGGTCGCCGCTCTATTCTGGCTGGTTTGCTACTGCATACGTGGCAGTTCTCATTTACACTTCTTCTTTTTTTCTCTCTAAATCCAGGAATGAAGCGAACACACGTATTAAAAGAATCTAGGAACAACAGGAAGTAATGGTTCATAGAAAAGCAGGAATGAAAGAGTTAACCATTCATGCTCAAATTAGAGTTGGCCTTCGCGTTTACAAGTGATGTAAGGGAGAGCAGAGTGCACGAGGATGAGGAGGCCCACTGTGGTCTGTTGTGCCAGGAACCCACCTCAGGCCTGGACTCCAGCACAGCCTACACCCTGATGCAGCTGCTGAAGCAGTTCACGGAGCAGTCGGGCAAGTCGGTGGTGGTGACCATCCACCAGCCCTCCAGCCAGATCTTCCACATGTTCACCCACCTCTTGCTGCTGGCCGAAGGACGGGTGAGTCATCTGGGGGGATGGGGGGGAGGTGGGGGGGAGCCCCCCTTCCTTCCCCTCCCCCACCCCCTCCCTCTTCCCTGGCAGTACTTGTTTTTGAGTGTAGATTCATTGGCATGCATTTCTTTTTTTTTTGACATCAGGGTACATTTCTTCTCACTCTTTTTTTTTTCCTTTTGAGTTGTTTAGGTAGACGTCCAAGGTTTGCCGTTGATGAGATTTTAAAGGTATCATTTAAAACCCACTGTTAAGGTAGCATCCTGTCTTCAGAGATGTCTTACAGTGTGTATACTTTTTTTCTGTGTTTGTGTTTTTTTTGTGTGTGTGTGTCGTCCATTCTGTTTTCGCACACACACACACACACAAAATCTGCTCTTCTGTGAAGGATGGGGTAAGAGTCAAGGCGTTGTGTAAGATTTAAAAAAGAATGTTTTCCTATGTTTGAGTTCATATGGATTGTGAGTTTGAAGTCTCAGAAGAGAAAATCTTCCTTAACTTGGTGTATCAAGGGTTGGCATGAGTTGGATTGGGGGGAGGGGGGGGGGGGGGGGGCTAGCAGGAGAGGGGGATAAGCCCAGGTCAACTAAAACAATGTCACAAAGGGGGGAAAAACAGCGACGTAACAACAACAACAACAACAACAACAACAAAGAGAGGAATGGAGAGATGTTCACACATTTAAATTAGGAGGTTTCACGATTCCATTACATTAAAGGCGAAAGGGTGGGAACATTTTTTTTTTTTTTTGGAGGTTTTCACGATTCCATTACCAATTAAAGGCGAAAGGGTGGGAACATTTTTTTTTTTTTGGGGGGGGGGGGGGGGGGGGGGGGGCATTGTCTCTGGAAAAGTAAAACTTAAGAAGTGTGTTGTACAGCTCTGTTTTTGAAAACGGGTTGAGGAGTTTGGGAACATTTGATTTTACTGCCTAATGAAATTTTAAGAAATTCTTCACGGCTGCATTTCAGATGGGGGAGGGATTGGGTTTGCAGGGAGTGCAGCTGGGGTGTAATGATGATGAAAGGATGCCATATTTCACTGAAAAGGAGATGTTTTATTTAAGACACCAAGAGTGTTGGCAGACAGCAAGTCGACAGTTCACACTGCAGGTGTCTGTATCTCTTGGGCCTGGTTGATTTCGGGGTTATGTTGGGGAAGGAAGCAATAGAGTACAACTCTGTTATGTAGTTTTAGATCGGAGTGGGTCTCCATAGACATCAGTTTCATTATTTTCATTCAGCATCCGGGGGGTTTATGATTCATTTAATGCATCTGGATGACAAAAAGTCTGTGGTTCACATGTTTTTTGATGGTTGTGTGTTTTTTCTCTGTATGTGTAGTGCATGTGTTGTGTGTGTGTGTGTGTGGTGTGTGTGTGTGTTGTATGCATGTGTGTGTGTATGCATGTGTTGTGTGTGTGTATGCATGTTAGTGGTGTGTGTATGCGTGCGTGCTGTGTGTGTGTGTGTGTGTGTATGTGTTGTGCCGTGTGTGTGCGTGTGTATGGCTCCATGTGTGCGTGTTGTCAACAAAGTTCTGAGCAAGAGCAATAGACAATCGACTGTCCAGAAAGAAAACAATCAAGGGAAGATTAATGCCTGCCTTCCCATTGCGAATCAATCAAGTTACCTTTACTCAGTCGAGAGGCGCTACCAAACAGATGTAATAAGTCTAGATATTTGCTTTGAAAGGGCATGTGAGAATAACGGCTTATTGTGCTTGATATTGACTGTCTGCTCACAGGTGGTGTCCAGTCCCACCTTTTCACTGCACTTGTTGTGGCCTTTTTCTCTCTCTGATAAAACTGCTGAGATGACCAAAGGGGCAAAATAGCTTTTGAGCATGTCTATCGGCGGCATCTATGATGTGTGAAAACGGCAGGTTCACTCTTGCTAAATTTTGAACTCTAACACATATTACCTCTTGCAAATTTGCAAACATCGTCCATGTAGGAGGAACCTTTATTCACATTTTCCTGTTATTCATGTTTTGAGTTGAATTAAATGGCTGTTGTTTGTGTGTGAGTTGTTGTTTTTTTTTTCAAAGTAATTATTCCTCATTAACAATACATAAACTCAGTATTTTTGGGGAAATCATTCTGCAATATCAATACGTAAAGTGTTTATTCGTTAAGCCCATGATCAGATTTATATGGTGTGCAGATAGCATATTTTGGAGATGGAGGGAAAGCTCTGGATTTCTTTGAGGAGCTGGACCTAGTGTGTGAACCACATTACAACCCAGCGGATTTCATCTGTGAGTACACGTGGTTAACAATGTTTCTTCTTTTATTCACACAGTATAGCAGATTCATGAAGGAGTGAGGGGGTGGGGGGAGGGAGGGGATGAGATAAGATGGTATTGATACCAACCCTGATTATTTTCGAAGGTTTCTACATTCTTTCTTCCTATGAGGAAGGTCCTTCAGGTGTATCTTTTTCCTTAAAAGAAAAAAAAAAACAAGATGCAAAGCATATAAACGTACTCCCAGTTTATCTTGAATACATGTGTAAAAAAAAAAAACGGCACTTGCTGAGATATTCCCATAAAAAAGAAAAACCATTTTGGACGGTTGTAGCTGTTACTAATGACTGTTCTGGTAAAATAAAACATCGGGTATCATCCATGACCCATGTTGAACATACCCATAAATTTTCAGAAAGATCGGCTCAGAAGTTTTGTCGGGAGCGAGTGGAGCACATTTTGACCACGGACAGACACACAGACAGCATTTCTTCGTTCCCATTGTAAGTACTCCCTGTTCTATAAGAACTGAGAGTACACACACACACACACACACACACACACACACACACACAAATATATATATATATGTGTGTGTGTGTGTAATACATATGTATGTATACGTATATATATATATATATATATATATATATATACACACATTTCCCCTAGCAAGAGACGTAAGGGTAAACCTACACCAAGCTGGGTCATGAGGTTAGTCACTGTGACACTGGAGTAACAGCTTTATATCATGGCTTTTTGGTAGTCCATGTGGTTAATTAAGTTCAGCTGGGCAATGAGACTGGCATGCTGTGTGGAGAGAGGGGAGGGGGGTGGAATCAGTCTCAGTGAGAGGCAGCGTGGTGATGGGCACATGTAGGAATAGGATCGTGCGGGAAGGGAAAAATAAGCTGTCCTTTTAGGAGAATCTGTAAGTGACCTGTGACTGAACATTTTGTGTGTATGCCTTCACTAGCTGGCCACCCCCACCCCCACCCCTTTCTCCACCTCCTCCCTCCCCTCCCTCCTCCCTCTCTGTCCTCTCTCTTCACCCCTGTCCCTCCACCACCACCTCTGCCCTCCCCTCTTACAGCGTCTCCCTTTTCCTCCTCCCCCTCCTCTCCCCCCCTCCTCCTCCGTATCCCCCACTCCTCTCCCCCCCCCCCCCCCCTCACCCTTTTCCTCCCTCCTATACTCCCCTGCATTTCCCCCACTTCCTGTGCGCCCTGTCCTTCCCTTCCCCAAATCACCCCCAGTTGCTCTTGGCTTGAAGTGTGTGGGAATTCACGGTGACGTGAGCTGATTCACTTGACTACACACTTTTGAACTGTTTTCTGTATCTGATGTTTTTTTTTTCTCTCTCTCTCTCTTTGTCATCTCTAGACACCATTTACACAAAATTGTGTATGTGATCAGCCACGCTGTCAGCTTTACGTCCCTTTCACGGCACTTTGGGAGCCGGAATAGCTCAGTTGGTAGAGCGCTTGACTCGCAATCTTGGTGATCCTGGGGTTGCGGGTTCGAACCTCCGCCGGGGCGTTTCGGTACAGGGGGATTTTTTCCTCGGAGTTAACATTGGTTCGACTCCATTTCCCATACAGTCCTTCGAATGAGACTATAAACCGAGGTTCTGTGTGTGAACGCATGCATAACATCTTGCACACACGTAAAATCCCATCACCAACATTCGGAAGAGAAGACCAGTTTGGCCATTGGTATGGATGACACGTTACACATAGCATGCACCCTGAGTGAGAAATGGAAAGAATGAGGGAAGTAAGGAAAATGAGTGATCGATATTGAACGATACTGACTGGATGACACGGGAAACGACTGAATGAAGCGCCAGCTGGCAGCTCTTCAGTCAGCACTACCCAGGTAGGCAGCCCGTTGTGTAAACGAGTGTTGATTGTAAAGCGCTTAGAGCTTGGCGTCTAGCCGAGAATAGGCGTTATATAAGTATTCATTATTATTATTATTATTAGATATTGAGGTGATGGTCTTAGAAGAGTTATAGGAATGGCGGGTCTCCAGGCTGGGATCGTGCCAGTTCAGGCTGGTGAACTGTGGCATCATCTGGCTTGGTTTTTGCCGTGGGAACTGAACTGAAATGGAGTCAGGAACACCCTGGGCGTGTAAGGCAAAAATAAGAGCCGCTTAGGAAATGGCCGACAAATCAGTCGTACACAGCCATGTTTACACTAGCAAACACAGGCAAGCACCACATGATCTACTGGTTGCTCTCTCTCTCTCTCTCTCTCTCTGAGAAATACACACAAATATATATACACATGCATTCACAAATGCAAGTGTGCGCACATGCAAGAACACACCCACACACCATATGCTACCTCTCTCTCTGCCCCTTTCTCTCTCTCTATCCCCTCCTGCTTCTCACTCAAACAGATACACAGACACGCACACGCACACGCACACACACACACACAAATGCACACACACACACTCTCTCACACACAGACACACTCAGACAAACACACACACACACACACAACACACACACATACGCATGCTGTTATGTACAAGCATGTAAAGCTCTTTGCTTCAAGTACTGTTTTTTTAAAAAAAAATTCTTTTTTCCCGTGATGAATGTATTTGAGTGCTAACCAAAGGGCGATCATTTAAAAGAAAACCAAACTGAATTGCAAAGGCAAACAAGGTTTTTTGCCTGTATATGTGTCAGCAGAACCACACAGGCTGTAAGCTTTCCATGAATCAATCGCTCCCTCTTCTCCCCACCTTCAGTGTGTGTGTGAGCACAGGCGAGTGCGGTGCGAGTGTTCTCTCTGGTTTGGAAAAGACAGTTTAAACTGAACAGTACCTGAAATCTCTTCATGAACGTAGGGAAGGAACACCCCTGCACACAGCACAGTGGTTCACAGTGAAGTGGAGTAGGAAAGCTGTGGGCTCAGAAGGGTGCTGACTGGCGAGTGCTGCCTGTGTTTCAGTGGAGACGGTGAAGAAAGACCAAGACACGGTGAAGAGGATCACAGACCTGGCCGAGAAGAAAAGGTGAGGACGTGTCAGGAGCATGCAGTTTCTGTGTGTCGGCAAGGGAACGAGGGAGGTCAGGGGGTCGTGTGAAGGGCGAGTTGGCGGGGGGAGGGGGGGGAAGGGAGGGAGAGGAAAATAAGTTGAGGTCTCGGTGGAAGGATGGATTGAGGCGACAGGGGGACAATGTCGGTTTTTATTCTGCTTGTAGGGTCGCTAGGGCATGACAGGTCAGCGCGAGGGAGGAAGTGGTCAGACAACACTGTCGTCATCATCCACTGAGTAGACTGAGCTCATGATTTCTAGAAGAAAAACCGTTTTCAAAAAAAAAAAAAAAAAAAGAAAAAATGATTCTAGAAAAAAAAAAAAAAAAAACATGATTCTAGAAAAAAAAAAAAAAAAAAAAAAAAAAAAAAAAAAAAAAAAAAAAAAAGAAAAATAAAAAAAAAAAATAAAAAAAAAAAAAAAAAAAAAAAAAAAAAAAAAAAAAAAAAAAAAAAAAAAAAAAAAAAAAAAAAAAAAAAAAAAAAAAAAAAAAAAAAAAAAAAAAAAAAAAAAAAAAAAAAAAAAAAAAAAAAAAAAAAAACAGTTTTTCGAAAAAAAAAAAAAAAAAAAAAAAAAAAAAAAAAAAAAAAAAAAAAAAAAAAAAAAAAAAAACAAAAAAAAAAAAAAAAAAAAAAAAAAAAAAAAAAAAAAAAAAAAAAAAGAAAAAAAAAAACAAAAAAAAACCTAAACAAAAAAAAAAAAAAAAAAAAAAAAAAAAAAAAAAAAAAAAAAAAAAAAAACACACTCACAACGCCATGGATAAAGACACAGAAGCAGGACCAACAGATGCACAGCTGTGGAATCAGGCAGTCTTTCACAATAACGAGAACGGCCAGAGAGACAGATTGTAAATGATGAGTTACCCGTCTTGTTGGTGCTGTGACTTTTCAGCTGTATTAAGATGAGTAGACCCTTTTTATAGATATTGTGACAGCAACGTCTATATCAGGTTGAAGAAATCATCTGGTAGTATGGGATGATGGCGGGGCCATCTGTGTCAGGATGAGTATGCTTAGTCAGGCAGACTTTTTGGACACAGACATATTAGGATAGTGTGCACATCATGTTGAAGGATTGTGCCCAGCCTAACGTCAGGATGAATATAATGGTTGTCAGTAGAAGTTATAAACAGTGTAGTGTATGTGTTTTTTTCCATCATATGACTCTGTACTAGTTCTGATTTTAGACATGATGTTAGCCCTTGATACGGCCGTCTGTGGTTGACTGTATTTTAAGCAGTACATTAGCTCTTAATGTCAAAGTCGGCGTTGATCAGTGCTTCAGCTGTACCCATGAACTGCTTAAAAACCGCGTGCAGTAGACAAGCACTTTTCAGAGGCTGCAAGAGAAAGTGAAAGGTCTTCTGTGGCCTAAATGATGTTTATTCCACTGTCAGAATGAACAATCATGCTGTCAGAGTCATCAGTATGGTTTTTATTCTATGTTTTTGATTGATTTTTTGACCAGAGTTCTTTTTTTTAGTGTTGTGTTGCTTTGCGGAAGATCATTATAAACACTAGTTTTGATATTTAACTTTCAACAATTTTTGAGATTTTTGCATAATGGATGTTCCTTTTTTTCGTAACATTCTGTGCATTATTTCTAAACTAATATTTTTGTGATGAATGTGTCTGTTTCGTTTTTTTTTTTTTTTTTTTTTTAGGCGATATATTTGCTTCAGATAACAAAAATGTTGTTTTAAATACCATAATTCCAGGAAGAAAAAACCGTCGATCACTGGTGATCGAAATTCAAGGGAAAGAACTGAAGAGAGTTAATCTGTGTTTTATGCTTTGAATCCACCAACGCAGTGAGAAAATGGACTTGTCTCTGATGGAGATACGCCCCAGTGAAGGGACATGGTGACACTGCATACGAAGTGACTTGTCTGACTTCAGCAGTCAAGTTTGGGTTTTTTTGTTTTTTTTTTTTTTTCAATTGTAATCAGATACTGATGACTTTGTCCACACTAGTGATTTAGATGAAAGGAAGCAGCAAGATGCATGTTTTCTATGTGTTTTTGATCTGTTGGCTTGATTGTGGTAGTTTAAGAAAGTAACTGCACAAAGCTGTTTTATGTGACTGTTTTGTCATGTTGCACAGCTTTATTTTTTCCGTCCTGTGCAAGACACTTGGTGAAAGGGCCGAACAAACAAGGCTTACACATTTCTGATCCAACATTTTTGTTGTTGTAGTCCAAGCAGAGGCATGTTTCAAACTTGTGTACTAGTTAACTAGGGAAAATTAAATTCCCAGAAAGTGATGACATCATTTTTGCACAATTTTGTGTGTGTTGTCACTGTTTGAATATCGCCTGACCACTTGTGTACAAGCTTTCATGCCGTATCTACATTATCTACAGGAAAATAAAACCTAGTCGAGTTTGGTATTAAAAGAATTGTCGGGAATTCACCTATTCAGTCATCTCAAGAGCACAGATGTATTACATTTTTCATGACAACCACTAATTATCAAACTAACAGCCCCACTTGTAATGGCCGCTCAGCAATGCCGAACACATTGTTGCCAGACCGGCTTTACACAGATGACATTCAGTTCACCAAGTACAACGCGATTAGCTGGCTGGTGGGGAGCAGCCTACAGAAAACACCCCTTTCCCTGACCTGCATTCACGGCTTGGCCTCTGCAGCTGCAGGCGAGCTGTAAACTCCCCTGCCTCTCAAAACTAAGTAGCTTGGTCTGAACAGCCATGGTCACATGATAATCAGACCAAAAACGAAATAATTCATATAAATGTCCATGTAAACGTTCATATAAACCAAACACATGCAACAATTTTGGATTGACATGATCTCAAAATTTAATTAATATTTGTTGATAAGCGATTAAAAAAGAATTACAGTTTAAAAGATATACTCATTTTCAGCCCTTTTTTTTTGGTATTTCTTTATGCAAATAAGAGCTACATGCAGTGGGGTAAGGTTATGTTGCTTATAGCCCAGCCGACCGCAAAGGGCCACATGAGCTGCAGCTGGAGCCAGCACTGTATGAAACTGAAGGGTTAAAAACCAGGCCCAGCAACTCATCCTGGTCAGGAGAGGCTAAGCTGACACTGTGTTGAACACCAGGCTTTCTCTCCAGTGCTGATAAAGCACGGCTGTTCAGAGCAAGCTACTTAGTTTTGAGAGGCAGGGGAGTTTACAGCTCGCCCGCAGCTGCAGAGGCCAAGCCATGAATGCAGGTCAGGGAAAGGGGTGTTTTCTGCAGGGCTGCTCCCCGCCAGCCAGCCAACTGCACTGTACTTGGCGAACTGAATGTCATCTGTGCATAGCCCGTCTGGCAGCAATGTGTTAGGCATTGTTGAGCGGCGGCATTACAAAATGGGGCTGTCGGTTTAATAATTAGTGGTTGTCATGAAAAATGTAATATATCTGTGCTCTTGAGATGACTAAATTGGCGGTTTCCAGACCGTTCCTTTAATACCAAACTCAACCAGGTTTATTTTCCTGTAGATAACGTAGATACGGCATGAAAGCTTGTACGCAAGTGGTCAGGCAATATTAGAACAATGACAACACACACAAAATTGTGCTAAAATAACGTCATCACTTTCTGGGTATTCAATTTCCCCTAGTTAACTAGTACACAAGTTTGATACATGCCTCTGCTCGGACTACAGCAACAAAAATGTTGGATCAGAAATGTGTAAGCCTTGTTTGTTCGCCCTTTCACCAAGTGTCTCGCGCGTGGGACGGAAAAATAAAAGCTGTGAAAGGTCGTGTTTTGTGGCTGTTGATAGCACGACATAGACACCCTCTTCGATGTGAGAACCTGAACTGTTGTTTGTGAGGAGGGATGTGTGTGTTGCAGGTGTACTGAACTGTGGCCGGCCAAGCTGCGTCACTCTGCCAGTCACAGGCACAGCGCTGGTAACCACCCCATGGACTCCAGAGTGCACTCTGGCAGCGTCACACTGTACACAGGTCAGATCAGCTGCAGGGGGCGCTATCCCTCTTTTACGTTTTGTCCGTCTTCCTAGGGCAGTGACATGGGGAAGGTGTTTGGGGGGAGAGGGGGGGGGGGAGGGGGGAGGCAGAGAGAGAGAGAGAAAGGGATAGAAATAGGGGGGGTGGTGGGGGGGGGGGGGGGGGGGGGGGGGGTGATGGACTGTGGAAATTTTAGCCTATATAAGGATATGCATGTATGTGTGTGCTTAAGTCGGTTTGCAGGAGCAAGTGTGTGTGTGAACATGTCGGTACTTTTTTGTGTGCACGTATTTTTTAATTGTGTGTATGTGTGTGTGTGTGTGTGTGTATATGTATGTGCGTGTGTACCTGCACACTGATGGGATCACAGATCCACATGTACCCAATGATTGTGATGTTCCAGAGCTGATGGTGACGTGATGATCAGCCTGATCGACCCGGATGTGGAGGTGGATGGGGTGAAGTGCAATGGGGGCCACAAGCTGGATGACCCAGAGCCCCCTGTAACGAATGGCGCCGCCAGAGAGCCGCTGCAGCGATGGGCCACCGGCTTCTGGATGCAGTTCAAGGTACAGAGACATGCACGTGCAGAGCACATGTGCGCGCACCCACACACATGCACACGCATACGCATACACACACGCTTTATTGCTTGCGCACCGCATACACTGGCACACACACACACAGGTCCGTACCCACACACCCTACACACACACATGTACACTCACCACACACACATACAATGAAAATAATGGCACAGTCAATGTTAGGTAGGCACTGTGGGTCTGACCAGCGTGTTGGGCTGATGTGAAGGTCAGGCATCTGTTACGTCATAGCTAGGAGACCCTCTTCTTGAATTCTCTCATCTTAGTCATTAATTCGTTTATCCATCAGCTTTAAACCATATGCCGTGTGGTCTCAAAAATTTGCAGATGTGGTGTAGTGTATGTGGACTAGTCCACATGCAGTGACACCTCCTTGATGAAACTGAAGCTGAAACTGCATGTGCAGCCACATGAAGCAGTGCTGTTGTTGGTGTCCCATGACACAAGGAGTCCAGGGTTGCCCAGGAGACTGGGACCTCCACAGTCCTTTGTCATCAGTCATGCGCAGGAAGTTTTACATCATATGTCCGGGGCCTCTGTGTCTGCCTGTGGAATGTTCACTCTTCCCTTGTACCTGTGGAATGGTCTTGGACAGGGAGTCATGGCAAAGTTCATGCCTGTTCCAGGCAATTCTAAGGTTCTCGACAACTCTGCAGAGAGCGGCTTGTCTCTGCCGGCATATGCATGGGCTTGCAGCTCCATGAAAGCGTTTGTCTAAAGCGTCTTCTAAGAGAGACAGAAAGGCCATCTGAAACATTTATTCTCAAGTACCTGGGGTTTTCGTGCAACATCCACTGTCAGTGTATAGCTCGGCATACGTGAATGAGGATGAACATTACCAGTGACCTATCACCTTTTATTACCTCTGGGACGCCGAGAGATCTGGATGACATTGGGTTTTGTTGTGACACAGCCATATCCATGTTCAGCCTCATCTAGAACTCCTGTGTTCAGCAACGTAAGGCAGGTCAAAGGGAGTCTGGTTGGCCTTGTGGGCATGGTGTGGGATTCTTGATCAAAGGTCTGGGGTTTGTTTCCTCACTTGCGAGAGATTTTCTCTTTGGAGTTGACTTCAGCACAGACTCCAACCCCTGCCTTGTCCTTCCTGCGGGTGAGACTTTAATCCAAGGTCCCCTGTGTGAATGCATGTTAAAAAAAATGTTGGAAAAACATGAAATCCCATTTATTTGTTTGGAGAAGAGTAGGCCATAAATGTGCTAGTGAGATGGATGACACGAAAATAGAATGTACAGGTGTGCTGGTGTTGTGCTCAGACTTCGTCCAATGTGACTACCCTCATCGCAGGATTAAACATGGATGCCCATGCAGAAGGTTGACTAATGTAGAATCTCAGAGTTCTGGCTAGGGCGTGAAAAAAAAGAAAGAAAGAAGAGGAAAAGCCGGTTGTTAGGAGATAGTGTGGTATCATGATCATCATCATTGCATAGCCATAAGTCATGGTCGTACCATGTGACATACTAATTATTAGGGATCTCCGTTGGGATTTCCGTCCTGTCCTTCCTGTTTTCCATCGACGACTTTGTCAATCTGCCTCTGTTATGTCCGTCTTCCATTGCACCCTGTGCGAGGTTCATGGACAGAGAGTCATGGTGACACAAATCGATTAGTGTCGAGGTTCATGGACAGGGAGTCATGGTGACACAAATTGATCAGTGTTGAGGTCCATGACAGAGTCATGGTGACACAAAGTGATCAATGTTGAGGTCCATGACAGAGTCATGGTGACACAAAGTGATCAATGTTGAGGTCCATGACAGAGTCATGGTGACACAAACTGATCAGTGTGAGGTTCATGACAGAGTCATGGTGACACAAACTGATCAGTGTTGAGGTTCATGGACAGAGAGTCATGGTGACACAAATTGATCAGTGTTGAGGTTCATGGACAGAGAGTCATGGTGACACAAACTGATCAATGTTGAGGTTCATGGACAGAGAGTCATGGTGACACAAATTGATCAGTGTTGAGGTTCATGACAGAGTCATGGTGACACAAACTGATCAGTGTTGAGGTTCATGGACAGAGAGTCATGGTGACACAAATCGATCAATGTTGAGGTCCATGACAGAGTCATGGTGACACAAATTGATCAGTGTTGAGGTTCATGGACAGAGTCGTGGTGACACAAATTGATCAGTGTTGAGGTTCATGGACAGAGTCGTGGTGACACAAACTGATCAGTGTTGAGGTTCATGGACAGAGTCATGGTGACACAAACTGTTCAGTGTTGAGGTTCGTGGACATGGAGTCATGGTGACACAAATTGATCAGTTTTGAGGTTCATGACAGAGTCATGGTGACACAAACTGATCAGTGTTGAGGTCATGGACAGAGTCATGGTGACACAAATTGATCAGTGTTGAGGTTCATGGACAGAGTCATGGTGACACAAATGATCAATGTTGAGGTTCATGGACAGAGTCATGGTGACACAAATTGATCAATGTTGAGGTTCATGGACAGAGAGTCATGGATGACACAAATTGATCAATGTTGAGGTTCATGGACAGAGAGTCATGGTGACACAAATTGATCAATGTTGAGGTTCATGGACAGAGAGTCATGGTGACACAAACTGATCAATGTTGAGGTTCATGACAGAGTCATGGTGACACAAACTGATCAGTGTTGAGGTTCATGGACAGAGAGTCCTGGTGACACAAATTGATCAGTGTTGAGGTTCATGGACAGAGAGTCATGGTGACACAAATTGAGCAAAGTTGAGGTTCATGGACAGAGTCATGGTGACACAAATTGATCAGTGTTGAGGTTCATGGACAGAGTCATGGTGACACAAATTGATCAGATGTTAAGGGATTTTTGGATAGTGGTGGTGGTGGTGGGTACATTGATTGGAAAAAAGAGGCAAGTGGTGGGGCAGAAGAAACCCCAACTCACTCAGTCTGTTGAAGGTTAATTCATCACATTGATTTATGGACCAGAGCACTGGTGCTTCCACTGCTTTGTGAAGGGTGGTTGTTTTGCCATTGCCCTCTGAATGGTGTGTGTGTGTGTGTGTGTGTGTGTGTGTGTGTTTGCTCTTTGGCATGAATGTCTGTATATGTGTATTTACATGCGTATATTTCTGTGTGTGCTTGATGGTACAAGTTTCTTCATTAAAATAAGTGTTTTTAAAAAATGGCCTGTGCTATATTTAAGTGACCGCTGGTATATCAATAATCTGTTTTCAAATTTATGCACACACTGAAATTGTGTAGATGTTGTGCCGAAAAAGAAACTATGGATAGTTTTGTTTCTTTTGTTCTCAGATGTTGAACTGGCGGACTTTCAAGCACTCGCGGTCTCGCATCATATCCAAGTACAACATCATCAACAGCACCAGCATCGGCATCACCTGCAGCCTTCTGTGGTTCCAGATGGAGAGGAACCACGACACCATCAAAGACCGCATGGGATATGTACGTGTCTCCGCTTTGGTCACCATTGTGTTGTCTCTTTATTATTGTTACGTGGGTGCTTGTGGGTATTCCAGAAGCCAGAATTCCAGCTGTTTTGTATGTAATGGTACCAACCTGCCTTTCCTCCGAAAGAAAAATACGCTGCCAGAGATTTTTTTGAGTCGCCAGAAGCCTTCCCAGTATGACATAGTCATGACTCAGTTTGGTGTGTCATGCTCTGTACCTACCATGCTGAGGACCTAGAGAGAGCTGGAAGTTCCCTTTACAATATTCTTTTCGTTTCTCACGACCAGATTCTTATGAGCAAGTTGTTCTCTTGTCTACCCATTTAATGTTTTGGAGTGTTAGATGTATTGGGGAAGTGTTAAAAAAACAAATGACCCCTTCCCTCTCCCCATCATTTAGTGCAAGTCCGCTCAGCTCGTACCACATGTTTCAGTGATGGATGTAATTTGATGTGGATGTGTGCATGCATGTGTTGTCAGTGTTTGTGACTGGTCATTGCCGTCATTGCACTGCAACGACTTGACACATCCACACCAGTGTGTTACATTTGTGTCACCTAAGTGACTGTCACCCAAGTTTAGGTCTTCTGTTGGTTTCTCATAGCCTGCACTAACGTATGAAATGTTCTTGTCAGTTTTGTGGCATCTGGACCATTCAATCGTCCTCAGTCATATGACTTTACACGCAACCTTCCCAAGTAAGTAATATGTAATGTAATGTAAAAGGGTATTTATAGAGCGCTTTACCTCGCAAAAGCCCAAAGCGCTTATTACAGAAAAGCATGATAGAATACTTATTCTAATTCAAAGCAACACACACACACACACACACACACACACACACAGAGTTTGAATGCTATAAAGTCTCACTTGCATTCTCTGCTCGTTCACATCATCTCCTCGTTCCAGCCACGTGTGTGTGTGTACTTAGTGATGCTGGTGGGCGACGGAAGACGTTGAGGTCTGTTTCTGTATTTCAGCTGTTCTTCATGGCCACCTACTGGAGCTTTGTCCCCATGTTCGACGCCATCACTTCCTGTAAGTAGGTTCACCTCCATGTCTTCCCCTGTTTGCTGTGGCTTTTCTCCGCCTTTGGTTTTCTCTGTCTTTCTTACGTTCTGTTAAGCGTGTCTGATGCTGTGACTCTTGCTTGGATTTTTCACTTTTGTTATCATCATCATGATTTTCGTTATTTAAGTTTTGTACACCGAATGATGTTAGTACCTTAGGCATTTACAGTCAAACAGCTACACATGCTAAAACTTCAGAATTAAGTAAGTGAGAACCAGCAGTACCAAAAACCCCCCAGAAAACATGCCAATGTTCTTGAGTCTGCCCCGCCATCCTACTGTGACCTGTGGGTCATGGGAACATAAGTAAGTCACTGTGACCTACTGGTCGTGGGAACATAAGTAGGTCACTGTGACCTACTGGTCGTGGGAACATAAGTAGGTCACTGTGACCTACGGGTCATGGGAAGATAAGCAGGTCACTGTGACCTACGGGTCATGGGAAGATAAGCAGGTCACTGTGACCTACGGGTCATGGGAAGATAAGCAGGTCACTGTGACCTACTGGTCATGGGAAGATCAGTAGGTCACTGTGACCTACTGGTCATGGGAAGATCAGTAGGTCACTGTGACCTACTGGTCATGGGAAGATCAGTAGGTCACTGTGACCTACTGGTCATGGGAAGATAAGCAGGTCACTGTGACCTACTGGTCATGGGAAGATAAGCAGGTCACTGTGACCTACGGGTCATGGGAAGATCAGTAGGTCACTGTGACCTACTGGTCATGGGAAGATAAGCAGGTCACTGTGACCTACTGGTCATGGGAAGATAAGTAGGTCACTGTGACGTACTAGTCATGGAAAGGTAAGTAGTCAGTGTGACCTATGGCTCATGGGAAGGTATGTCAGAGTGACCTACAGGTCATGAAAAGATAAGTAGGTCAGTGTGACTTACGGGTCATGGAAAGATAAGTAGGTCAGTGTGACTGGTCATGGGAAGATAAGCAGGTCACTGTGACCTACTGGTCATGGGAAGATAAGCAGGTCACGACATAATGGACTATTCCTGTGCTCGTCCAGTCCCTGGGGAAAGGCCGGTCATCTGAAGGAGAGGGCAGCAGGGGCGTACCGACTGTCGGCATTCTACTTTGCCAAGATGTCCAGCGAGATGCCGCTGATCCTGTTGATGCCCACCATCTTCTGCACCTTGTCCTACTGGATGGCCGGCATGCGGGGCGTGCCCCAGTACTTCGGGCACCTGGGCCATCCTCCTGTTGAACGTCCTCAACTGTCAGGTAAGCTGTTGGTTGCATGTCGTCGTCTCAAGACAGTCATGTTCCCTTTGTGAATCTGAAGCCGAAATCTTTTCCTTTGCTGCCCCCCAGTCATCTTGATTGCACAACTTTGTGGCACATTTTCGGTTCTTAGAATGAAATAAAGCAAAAAGAAAAAGGAAAGAAAAAAGAAATAGAAACTGACATAAAAAATATAAAAGTGAAAAGTAGAAATAATGAAATGTGATCCCTGTGTGATGTGTCTGGTCTGGGCCTTTTCAGCTGGAGCAGTCAACCAAAAAAAAAAAGAAAAGATGAAAAGAAAAAAAAACAACAACAACTGAACAAACAGATGAGTTGAAAAAGTAAAAAAAGCCAAGAAAGTAAGCAGCCATGTCCATATGAGGTTTGTGATCCACATAAGCTACACTGCAACCAGCAAGCCCCAGCCCTTTACTTGGAGGCCGGAACAGCTCAGTTGGTAGAGCGCCGGACTTGAAATCCAAGGGTTGTGGGTATGAATCTCCACCAGGCCGTTTCGGTACAGGGGGATTTTTCCCTCGGAGTTAACATTAATTCTGACTCCATTTCCCATACAGTCCTTCGAATGAGACTATAAACCGAGGTTCCATGTGTGAACGCACGCATAACATCTTGCACACACGTAAAATCCTGTCACCAACCTTCAGAAGAGAAGGCCAGTTTGGCCGTTGGTATGGATGACACGTTACACATAGCATGCACCTTCCCAGAAGATGGAATATGGCTGCCTTAATAGCAGGAAAAAAAAAAACGGTCATACACACAAAACTCCACCCCCTTTGTTGGGTAGATGGGATTGATACTTGCCTGTCTGTACGGGGAATGTCTGCAGGAATAGCCTGCATACGCAGAAGAAGAAGAAGCCGTTTACTGAACCTCCTTTGGAGAATGGTAAACCAGAAAGAAGAAAAAAAAAACACACAAAACGGTGAGATCCTGGTTGAACTGTACAAAGCTGGGAGTGCCAGCTGCTGTAGGTGGCAGGGATTTCTGGATGGGAATAACACAGGAAAAGCAGCAGTGCTGATAGACTGCCTTCCAGGTGGAGAGCGGTCATTTCTTCAGTGCATGGAGAGACAACAGCAACAACAACAATGAATACTTATATAGCGCCTATTCTCGGCTAGAGACCAAGCTCTAAGCGCTTTACAATCAACACTCGTTTTTACACAGTGAGCTGCCTACCTGGGTAGTGCCGACTGAAGAGCTGCCAGCTGGTGCTTCATTCAGTCGTTTCCCGTGTCATCCAGTCAATATGTTCAAGATCGTTCACTCAGTTTCCTAACTTCCTTCATTCTTTCCATTTCTCACGCAGGGTGCATGCTATGTGTAACATGTCATCCATACCAACAGCCAAACTGGCCTGCTCTTCCGAAAGTTGGTGATGGGGTTTTTCGTGTGTGCATGATATTATGTGTGCGTTCACACACAGGACCTCAGTTCATAGTCTCATTTCAAGGACTGTATGGGGAATGGAGTCAGAACCAATGTTAACTCCGAGGGAAAGATCTCCCCTGTACCGAAATGCCCCGGTGGAGATTCGAACCTGCAAGCCCAGGATCACCAAGATTATGAGTCCGGCGCTCTACCAACTGAGCTATTCCGGCTCATCAGAGACTTGGATATGTATTCACCTGCACTGGGACGACTCGGCATATCCATGCCACCTCCACACGTTTGGATCACCTTGATCATGTTCATCAGTTTTGGTCAGGTTTATGTAGTCTACCCTAGTGTGAGATGTCATTGTTGATTTTGCGATGCCTGCATGTTCAGAACATCCATGCTAAGTGTACTGTCTGTATCAGTTTCACTTGATGTTGTTGTCATTCACATACCACACAAGATTTAAAAAAAAAAAAAAAGAAGAAAAAATGTTGAAAATAATACACTCTCTTTCTGGAGTGAAGGCGGTGCCAACGGCTGCGCGGCACAAAAGGAAGGTGTTGGTTGAAATGTTGTGTCTTAATGTGCAACTCTTCCCAAATGGCCAGGGCAGGAATGAAAAGTAGACTGTGCCTTGGTGGGTGGACCAGAGTGATTTGGTAGTCTGTGATCCAAGGCAAACAGGCAGAGACAGGCAGACAGGTGATGAAAGAGGTGCATGCTGTGCCGTATGACGAAAGCTTGACCGTCTTACAGAGGCTTTTTCATCTCTGACTTGCATCACAGCCTTTGATAGGTTCTTTTTCATGATGATGTTGACAGGGTTTACAGTCAGAATGGTCTTGTGTACATAGTGTGTTTAGTCCGCAGCAGTTTTGTGACAGGCGTTGTGTCTGAGGCGTTAGTGTTTGTCTTTCAGGGTATCGGCAACATGTCTTTCAGGGTATTCAGGGTATTGGCTACATGTCTTTCTACATCTTTCAGGGTATCGGCTATATCATTGGTGTTTGTCTTTCAGGGTATTGGTTATATCATTGGTGTTTGTCTTTCAGGGTATTGGCTATATCATTGGTGTTTGTCTTTCAGGGTATTGGCTATATCATTGGTGTTTGTCTTTCAGGGTATTGGCTATATCATGAGTGTTAGTCTTTCAGGGTATTGGCTATATCACTGGTTTGTGTCTTCAGGGTATCGGCTATATCATTGGTGCTTCCATTTGGGATCTACAGATGTGCATCACCACAGCCTCTGTACTGATCCTCTACGGCTTATTAGCAGGTAAATCAGCTTATTTTTAACTTTTTTTTTTTGTGCTTTGTTTTCTCCCTTGTTTGTAGGTTAATCATGTTGTAAAGCCATGTGAAAATCAGGTTAATGTTGCTCATGTCAGTTGCTGGGTTAAACTTTCTCTTTGTAAGAACTGGTTTGTTTTTTTTTTTTTTTTTCAAAAATTTACATTTGTTGTAAATGATGTGGGAACGCAAAGAATATGTTTGTCCGAGAAATGGGAGACGGCAGTCAACCATGTGGGCAGTTGAGAATCACTTGTGTCCTACGATGTCCAGGATTATGTCCAGAGGACTGAAAAATTCAGATATTTTTGTTCTTATACAAAATTGGAAGCATCTTATCAGACATGGACTATATTTGAGTAATGCATTTGAAGTCTAGGATTTGCAGATGTCTGTTTGCGCACGATTGTGTTCATTTGAAAAAGTAACTGTTTGGGGTGGTGTGTGGGCTAACGTTTGCCACTATTGTGATTATGGATTAACCCATATAAAATGTCAAAAATGGAATGTTTGCTTGCAGCGGGCTATTACGTGAATCGTCTGCCAGTATGGTTATCCTGGGCACGCTACCTTTCTATTGTCTGCTACCCCTACAATGCCATCAGTATTTTAGAGTTAGGGGACATGACACCCATGCCGTGAGTTAATTATTCTCCCTTTTTTTTTTTTTGTGTTGTGTTGTACCAACTTTTAATAGAACCTGTATGGATATGTGTTGTTGTTTGAATGTCTCGTATATGATTTGTGTTCAGAGTGTGTGTGTGTTGTGTGTGTGTGTGTGTGTGTGTGTGTGTGTGATGCAAGCTTTCAGCAACTGGATGAAAGCAGAAAACAGGAATAAGAAGAAAAAAAAAGTTAAAAAAAAAACAAATCAGGTCCTGAGAACTTCTGACTACATCCACTGTATGAGGACAGTGGCTTCGTCGCAAAACGTGAAGTCCGTTCATGTCTGACTTAGAGGTACGTGTTAACACCTAGTCCCGATGGCATGTGCATCCAGCTGACCTCTCAAGAGCATGTGGTGGTGTGTTTATGTTTATATATGTGTATATGCTTATCTTAGGTCTCTTGTGAGTGGAAATGCTCGGAAACAACGGTTAGCATGTGATTCCCACATGCTGATTTTGGACAGTTCCTTGAACGAGTCGGGCATGTACTGTGCATGTAGAAAATGCTTTGCCCCAGTGTAATCACATTCTTTGTGGAACATGCAGAGCAGCTTTTGCCTGAACACCAGCAGGGACTAGAAGAAACAGTCAGAATTCACCAGGACAGTCGGCAGTCTAGAAACTTCAGTTTCCAGGGTGAACAAACCACAGAACGTTTGTCAAGGTTTTGTCTTGTACATGTTTGAGCTGTGCCTTGCCTTGTACAGAGCCAGGGTATCTATAGGTCTACCTTCCTGAGGGTGAGTGGCAGCAGTTAAGAGGAGAGGGAGGGAGAGAGGAGAGCTGTGAACTTGCTGACAGTTTCAGGCCTGTCCATCTGTCGGCGTTTTCAGTTTCCATTGTGTGGTGATGCTCCAGGCAGTGCTCTGGATGAGTGCAATTTTTCCCGCTCAGCATCGTCATTTTAAGTTCAGGAGAAAAAAATTTTTTTTGTCTTTGCCAAGTACATACCTGTTGCTTAGCTTCTCCTTTCTCTCTTTCCTTTGTAGAGTTTTTGGCTTGTTTTGTGATGTTTTGTTTTTTCATCGTCGACCACCGCTGCCACAGGTCAATGAAGCACTGTGACTGTCACTTGACAAATGTCGATGATGATTGACACACATGTTCGATTTCCACAAGCCATGAACAATCTTCAGGCTAGCTGTAGGTTGCTGCATACATTTTTTTTTTTTTTTCATGTTCTAGGAGTCTTTTCTGTTTTTTTTTCTTCTTTTCCTTTTTCTTTTTTTTATTTAAAAGAACTTTTTTTTTTTCTTGCAGTTGTGCCAACATCACCAGCTTTGAGCTCCCAGCCTGCGAAGGCAGCAACAGCACAGTGGTGATGCCCCAGACCATTCTGAAGCACTATGGCGCCGAGTTGCCCCTGCACTGCTACGTGGCCACCATCGCCATTCAGGTCTTCGTCTGGAGAACCATAGCCTACTTTGCCCTGAAGTACAAGGACAAGCCTCATTGATGACGGGCAGTCCAAGCTGTGTCTGTGCTAGTGTGTATGGCTAGTGTAGGTGTTGCATACCCAACCAAAGTGAGAAGCAAAGTGCTATAATTTTTTTTTTTTTTGGTGAACTTTCCCCTTTGATATCCAATGTGTGTGAATGTGTTAGTTTTTTTTTGGAAGGGAACTGTGTGTACTGGTGATTTCTGGTGAGTCATTATTGATTTTTTTTTTTTTTTTTTTAATCTTTCCAACTACAAAATGGAGAAAGCATGCCAAGTTGATCTCGTGCTTTTGTGCAGAGCTACTGGTTTGCAGTATAATTAATTGTTGTTTTTTTTTTCACTCTTTCCTCACTCATGATCTGGTTTGTACCACATTTTTTTTTTGTTGTTGTTCTCTATTTGAATTGAAAACTGCACCAGAGAAGCACCTGCCTGCATTACAAACGAATGCATTCCGCTCACTACACTCAAACAGCACGGTTGTCAGGTCCTTGAAGGCGATGTTCATTGAACAGAGCGTGATGATGGAGCATGTTCAGAGATGTCACGTTAAATGATGGGGCTGTGCTGCGTTCTCATGGAGCAGGTTAGATCTGGGTGGGTGGGGGAAGGGGTGGAGGGAGAGGGAGGTTTCCAGGTCAGCACAGTGTTTGTTCTTGGTGCTTTGTTTGGAATTCAGCCAATCAGGTTCTGCCAAAGCTGATTTTTTTTTTTTTTTTTTTTTTTTTTTTTTTTTTTTTTTTTTTTTTTTTTTTTTTTTTTTTTTTTTTTTTTTGATAGTCTGAGCTGTTTTAGCAGACTTCACATACAAATGAGATCAGCGGTCAAGAGTTATGATTTTCAAAAGACGCTTAAAAGGTATCAGCATATTTTTCCCCCCCCTTTTTTTTTTTGTCTTTGTGGAAGATAGTACTGTCATTGCTGCTGTTTGCAGTGTTCCAAAAAAAAAAAGAATTAAGCTTCAAAGTGATAAGTAAATAAGTTCAGGAATGCTTCTTTTGTGTGCATATATATGCACACACGTGTGCAAACTCTCATTCACGCTAATATATATAAATCTATATCTATCTGTATCTGTATATCTATATATCCATATATATATATATATATATATATATATATATATATATATATATATATATATATATGGAAGTTTTACAGATCACTAGAAATCACCAGTACAGATATACTGATTGATGAATTATTCATGTCAGTGTGCACGTGCATGTCAGTGTAGAATGAGGATGTGACATTAGGTGTTTGACGATCCTTCAAGTGCCCCTGTACTGGCTCCACAAGCTCCATTGACAGTTCTGGGTCTGTGATGTTGTGTAGCAAGGGACATAACTTTTGTTTCACCATGTTTTGTCAACCCCGATGATTGATCAGTGTAGAATGAGGATGTGAAGTTAGGTGTTTGACGATCCTTCAAGTGCCCCCGTACTGGCTCCACAAGCTCCATTGACAGTTCTGGGTCTGTGATGTTGTGTAGCAAGGGACATAACTTTTGTTTCACCATGTTTTGTTCAACCCCGATGATTGATCCATGAATTTTTTTTTTTCCTATTATTATTATTACTCCCATCTTTCCTTCATTTCAGCTCCTCCCTCCCTTCTTTGTTTTCCCTGTGTCTCTTTAGATGTGACTTGTTACCATGTTGGGAATTCAGAACATGAATTCGCTCGTGGACCAGTGCCAGCGTAAGCAGCAAGTGCGTCATTAATCAATCAGTAAGGAAATGGTTATCACACAGTGTTTTCCCAGCCATCTCCACATCAGTGACAGAGCAGAGCATGTACATAGCTAGGCAGGATCACTGTTGTTGGTTGCGTTCTAACAGGCGGTGTATTTACTTAACGTATCGGCAGAAACCTGCAAAAGTTAAAAAAGGGGAGGGGTGTGGGGAGGGGCGCACCAAACCCCAGGAAACTCATTTCTTGCCTCCAAATATTGCCTGTTCTAGGCAGGGCTGAAAACATTGACATGACGAATGCATAGCGGAGCTGAGTTGATTTTCATGGGAGACGAGCATTGTGAAGCTGAGGGTAGCCTGGAGACGAGCTATCTTAGTGCTTCTCAGCTGGATTTTTTTTTTTTTTTTACCTTTAGTTAGCAGTATAGTGTAGGTGTTTGGTATTGCTAAAAGAGCAATTTTTTTTTTTTTTCTGTTCAGTGTGGTGAACGGTGTGGTGAACACACAAACATGGAAATCCAAGTCACTCTATTGTTTGTGCAAGTGCGTGGACCGTATGTGTACGTGCTTGCATCTCTGTGACAAAGTGAAAAGATGAAGCGAAACACGTTACCAGTTTGGGGGCATTGAAATGAAAAGCTGGTTGAAGCTTAACGTTTCCGGACAGTGAATGTTAAAAAAAAAATGTTAGTGTGGGTAAGGAGATCAGCAAACTCGCCTGCTTGAACCGTCATCTGTCAAGTCTCTGTCGAGTCTCTTGTCTTCTGATGCCTGCCTTTTATTGTGCCTGATAGCAACCCTTAGCCCCCCTGCCCCACGCCACTCCCATATTCAACCCCTCCTCGTTTCCCCAAACCTATCAATGCCCAGTCGTATTTTCTTTTTTCAATAATAGAATTCCCGACTTCCAGTAATCTTTTTATGGCTGGATTTCCATTGATTGCCCTCCAACCCTCACTCCCGACCCCACCCCCACCCCCTCCTGCCTCTCCTTTTCAGCCCCTTTTTTTTTTTTTTTAATTCTTTTTCGTTTTTTTTGAGTAAGTAATGATAAAGTCACCAACATCCTGTTGTAATCTGTTCATTGTTGGACATGCATTGATGCCTAAGACATGCATAGCAGAGCTGTTGCCATCCAGGTATTTTGCTAATCATGTAAAAAAAAAAAAAAAAAAAGGTTAGGTGTACCTTGACGTGATGCCATTCAAGATTGTTGTGGATCGACAGTCTCATATGCACTCTGACACTCTGTGTTGTTTGTCTCGCTGCTGTTGTCGTTATGATGTCTTCTTTGGATCACAGGTGAACAGAACAGCTTTACAGACTTTGCCCTCCACATGGTTTGATATTTTTTTTTCAAAGATCTTTCATGACAGGTCTAACCTGTTGGTTTTTTTTTTTTTTTTTTAGAGCCTGCTCTCGTTGTATGAGCTCTGTTTTAGCTCTTCTCATTTTTTTTTTTTTGGGGGGGGGGGGGGGGGGGGGTTGTAATCAGAAGTGTTGATGATTTTCTTTAATTTGAAGGCTTTATGTGATGAGATGAACTGTGATGCAGTTGTAGCTTACGTTTTCCTTTTCTTTCTGTTCTTTTTTTTTTTTTTTTTTTTTTTTTTTTTTTAATCTTGCATTCAAGAAAACAGGATCTGGTTGGAGACAAGGAGAAACATCTGTTGATTTTATTTTCCTCCTTTCTCTTTACAAAGTTGACTTTATCAGTTTTTCTTATCAAGAAGAATGTGAAGAACACAGTCTCTGGTGTTTGAAAGATCTCTTCGAAGCACTCTTTTTTAACTTACAGAGGCTGATTTGTAGCTTTAATGTTTTGTTTTGTTTTGTTTCTGTTTTATATACCCTATGTCCAGCGCAGCTCATGTTTGATTCTGATATTGCATACCAATTTTCATTTGTGAGTGTATATACAGGTTGGCTTGCCTTTTTCATATTCATATTCAGATGCTTTATTTATGAAGGAAAAAAAAAAAAAAAAAAAAAGTAAAAGCTTCGCCCCCATACAAGGGGAATGCTCAAGCGAATGAGGGAATCATGTTTTGATATTGACAATTGTCATGGTATAAAGACACTATGAAGCACCTTGTACATGTAAAATCAGCTATTTTACAATGTTATCTTTTATTAACGACATACGTTGCAAAATAGACCAGAGCAGACAGGATCGTTTGTGTCGCTTTTAGTCAGTGTATATTCTCTGGTGTTTGACATACCCTGACAAATGTGACCTTCCTGTGTGAATGTAACATGTTGACAATGACATGTCGATATCAGAAACCAGCCGAATGTATATGTGAAGAAAAGAGGTGATATTATGGGAGGAGGATATATATCTTTGAAAGGAAACTGGGCGCGTAGTGCAATTGTCATGCATCTGACAGATGTATATAGATATTTGGTGTGTTCAGTTTTGAACATGCCAAAGTACAGGCGTTGTATGTGAAGATTTTATGAGCCAATTGAAAAGTTTTTTTCATTAGCGGATCGAAAAAATGATATGAATGTCTGTATTAAAAACTGTTATTTGCACTGTTGGTATGATATTGTCAACTGAGTTGAAGTTTTGTATCTTGCCAGATTGGTAATGAGAAGGGACTGTACTGTAACGCAAAGTGGTTTTCCGGAGGGAAGGGGCAGTAATCATCTAATAGTGTGATCAAATAGTGTGTGACGGGACTGTGCTCATTTGGCAGTTACATGAACCCTCTGGTCGGCTGGGTATGTGAACTGGTGACAGAAATGACGGAATGTAAACTGTAAGAACTGGTGGAATGTAAAATGATGGAATGTGAATTTTAAGAACTGGTGGAATGTAAAATGATGGAATGTGAATTTTAAGAACTGGTGGAATGTGAAATGATGGAATGTGAATTTGTAGGAACTGATGGAATGTGAAATGATGGAATGTGAATTGTAAGACGAAATGGCGGAATGTGAAATGATGGAATGTTAGTTGTAAGAACTGGTGGAATGTGAAATGATGGAATGTGAATTGTAGGAAGAACTGGTGGAATGTGAAATGATGGAATGTGAATTGTAGGAAGAACTGGTGGAATGTGAAATGATGGAATGTGAATTGTAGGAAGAAATGGTGGAATGCGAAATGATGGAATGTGAACTGTAGAAAGAAATGGTGGGATGTGTATCGGAAGGGGGAAATTCTGTGGGTGGGAAAAAAATAGATTTGTGGCATGGTGGGTATGTACTCTTCAGTCAGTATAAGATAAATCATGGCTCGGTAGGCATGCCGTCCTCAGACAGAAAGAAGAGATTGTGACCTTTCTCAAGTGTTGGATAGTGTATTGAAACTGAACCCAGCCTGAACATGAATACTGCCGCCCCTCCTCTTTGTTTGCCTTTCCCTTCGTGTCTGAAGAGCCATTGCTTGAGGGTTGCACAGTATTGGTGGGCTGCTTGCAGACTCCACCTGCAGCAGTCTTCATGCGTGCATCATCCCTCTTGCCCACAGTGTGGCGTCACTCCCACACAGATCTGTCCACCTCCCCAATGCACAGCTGCATCTAGGTTCATCTTGTTGGATCGTTAGCGCCAGCAGCCCACGGGGAGCCATCTTCATGGGGTCACCAAAGGAGATGTTGAATGGACGCTGGCTGAATCACGGTGGTGGTGGTACGTGGTTGCCTGTTCTGATCCTTCTCGGGGAGCAAGTGTGAATGATCATCTTCCTCTGAGAGGGAGACTGCCACCCTGTTGATCCAGCAACGGTTCTTGTGGCCTTCGCTGCCTTTGACCTAGAACTGGACACAGTCGTGGATGCGGAAGGGACATCAACATTTAGGGCACAGTGTGAATGAAGAAGGCATGGAGGGCCACAGAATTAGAGACTTAAAGAGACGAGAGAAAAAAACAAGAATACGAGGAGACACATCATCTTGACTGTACACACACACACACACACACACACACACACACACACACACTGTCTCCATGGCAGCGTTCTGTTGACGACGCTGCCAGTTAAAACGACAGCAGCAACCCTGCTTACAAAACGTCAACGACCGGAGTCTGTACTTTTGATGGATGTGAAGTGAATGCCCGTCTTGGTGTTGATGTGCGAGCTTTATGGCTGCAGACTTTACACTGTCGTCTGTTGTGATTGTATCGTGTTTTGGTGTGAACTTTCTGCTCGCAAACAGGTGAACGAGTGATAGGAGTGTGCAAGAAATGAACAAAAGAAATCTCATTGAATGTGGAATGGTGACTAGGAAAAGAATCTCCTGCCTTGTTCGGTATAAATATTGACATTTCAACCAGTAAATGTACACATAGAGGATTTCAGGATTTTTGTGTGCTCATCTCCACAAAGTTTGGTCAAATATGTTTGTACAATGTCTGTTAGATGGAAACTCTTTTTGCTGATATGTCATCTGTTCTTTACATGAGAGCTTAAGGTTGTAAGAGTGAAGGCACTGCGTTTAGATGGCAGGTTATGTTTGTGCTTTTTGTTGTGTTGTTGTGTTGTTTTTGTATCCACAAACATTATTACAGGGAGATCATCTTTCTTTTTTGACAGACATGACAACAGTAAGGTTGAAGCATTTTTCAGCTTCCAGACATGAATTGATGTGCTGTCATTGTCAAGGTGTTCATACTGGTGACTTCTTCACTGCAGGAAAGGAATCACAGACAAATTTTGACAAACTCATTTTGAACTTTTGGCCAAGTCATAAAGTGATGGAGTTCTGTAATGGATGTCACATAGCTGAACACCAATCACTGGTCATTGAGCTGAATTTTTGTCTGTTGATTATTGATACTGTTTGTTGATCAGAGGTTGTTCAAGAGGAATGTTTTTTTCTCTTCTTTTTTTTTGGGGGGGGGGGGGGGGGGGAGGTATCACCATTATCTAGATAGAGGTTACAACATGTTAAACCTTGAATCATAATCGCAATGATGCAGGTTGATCTTATTTCTGGCGAAAGGAAGACTGCCGCAGAGCTGGAGATAATAACTTCTGCACAACAAGACTAGCTATTCACTCTTGGAGATGATAAACAGTCTGTGCAGAAACATGCACAACAAGACTAGCTATTCACTCTTGGAGATGATAAACAGTCTGTGCAGAAAAATGCACAACAAGACCAGCTATTCACTCGTGGAGATCTAAACGGCCTGTGCAGAAACATGCACAACAAGACTAGCTATTCACTCTTGGAGATGATAAACAGTCTGTGCAGAAACAAAGCGCACACTTGCTGCAGTGTGGGCAAGAAAAATTCCACTGTTCAGGCTGAAATGACTTGATTTGTAGTTTTGGTGGAATTTTGAGTTGCGCATATTTCCATGTTTGACTCGTTTTCAACCCTCATGTTCACTGTGTGGACAGATGGGCTAAAATCAAGGTGAGTGACACATCTTGGGCCAAAGACTTACAGGAATCGACCAGAAGCACAGTAGACTCTAGGAGATTTCACAAGCGAGACGTTTTTGTTGTTGTTTTTGCTTGCACAGCTATACGTCACTCACTTTTTAAAAAAAAATACAAAGCATATTTTTGTTGTGTCGCTTACAGTTGAAGTATACTTTGTGTATGTGTATCTCCTGTGGTTGACTGCAAGAGGTTAGAGCAAGCTGCATCCAGCAATGTATGCACTTGGAATATCACTGTTGGTTGTTATGTAACATACTGAGAATCATTGTCTTATCACGTAACAAAGCCCTCGTTGGTTAGCGGCAGTGGGTTGCCATGAATGTTGTATACGGGTATTCTGCACAAACAAAAAAAAAAAAGCAGCAACTTGTACTTAGTCCATAGTTCCACACAGAGGACCACACGTTAAATACTGATCCAGGGCCTTTACCGAGCATCAGCAGTTTTTATCACCCCTGTCTCTGTCATTTAGGAGCCAGATGGAGAAAAGAACATTTTACTGCACATCGTTTGTTACCTTTGGGGATAGGAGACTGTCTCCCAGTTCACAGCGTTTTTGAAAACCAGCAGTTTGCGGCTTTTTTTTTTTTTTTTCATCACCTCTGTCTCTGTCATTCCCAGAGCAAGATGGGGAAAAAAAAAAAACAAACGATTGTAAGTCTTTTGTTACCTTTGGGAATTGGACGATTGTCTACCAATTAATCCCTTTCTCTGTCTGTAAGTCTTTCTCTTTCCTGTGCTGTCTGTCTCTTTTTTTTTGTAGGTTTAATAAGCAAAAGAAAATGCACACCACTGTTTTGCTGTGAAATGTGTTCGATTGGTCTCTTTATTTTCTCGAGCATTGGCTGTTGAATGTTTGGAGTGGAACCCATCCTGTTCAACAGAGTAGGAGGATTCATCTAAGTACTCTTCTTTTGGCTTTATGTTTAATGATGACAAAATAAAGTGCTATTTTGTCAGACAGGGACTGGCTTTCCCTTTTTTTTTTAACTTAACATGTAATGATGATGTATTAAAGTTACCAAAGAAGGGTCATGTTACGTCAAAAGTGAGCGGTGTATTGCTCAAGTGTTTCCTGACGTGATCTTTTAGAATACCAGGTTTTGTTGCTTGGAGGTAAACTGTTTCCCCAAGATGTTCTGTGCTGTCTTCGGATTCAGTGATGTAAAGGACGAAAAATGTCATCATCAGAGAATTCAGGTTTCTCAAGATGTACATAAATTTGTTGTGCGTGTAAAAAGCAATGGTACACCACAGATATCATTCTCATGTGATGCTTACGATTGTTTCTGCGGATGGCTCCAAAGTTGTTGTTTTTTTATGTTGTGCATACTGTCCACAGCTTGGTAGATCTTCTTTTCATTTTCAGAAAGTTCTCAGGGCAATTTTTTTTCCTTTTCTCTTCAGAAATTTGTTTTTGTTATTGTTGCAAAATTAGGAAAGAGTCATGAATGAAGACTTGGTGGTGCCGTGTCCAGGAGTGGTGACGTTCTCACTTATAGTGGTGAAAGGGAGAGGAAATAGCCTGGGTTAGGGGCAGTCTTGACTTTGGAAGCACTGAGTGTGACATGACTCTAGCCAGTCCAACCACCTGTTCTGCTCTGTTCCTTTTTCAGATGCCTGCATGAGGAATCTGACTGTTTTGGACAGTGTAAGGTGGTTGGGTTTTTTTTTTTTTTGTTAAAGACAGAATGTAAAAAAAAAAAAAAAAAAAAACATGAGAATTACATGCTTTAAGCACCAAAGTGGCATGTGCCATGAAATTAGTGATTAACCTCGGGTGTCATTCTATCAGTACCAACCTTCTGTCTGCATCTAGATGAGGTATGATTACGGATTCAGTGGTCGGTTGTCTTTGTGGTTGGGTCTCAGGGCTGGAAAAAAAAAAAGCAGGGCATTAACAATAATGAAACAAGTCAGTTGTTCATTAGTCCTAGTAGAGACGGCTTGACGGATCATGCACTTAACTCTTTCATTCCTACTTTTCTATGACCATTACGTCCTCTTGTTCCTAGATTCTTCAGTATGAGTATTCCCTTCATTCCTGGATTTAGAGAGGGAAAAAAAAAAAAGTGTAAGGTGAGAACTGCCACGTATGCAGTAGCAAACCAGCCAGAATAGAGCGGCGACCACTTTCCCAGGCTGTAGGGGCCGTCTGGCATCCATTCCATTCATAAACACTGTTCGCGAGCGACCCGGTCATGGCGTGTACCGATGACGCGACTCGCGCGAAGTTCAAAGCGCTTACCGCGAGAACTGATCTTCCGGGCTGCTGGAAGGAGAGGAGGGGTTTTGTGCTGCCGGGTTTTCCGGGATGCAGGAAGGAAGGGTAGGATTTCTGCAAACCAGAAAACCGGGTTGTAGGGATGAAAGAGTTAACTAGGAATTGTGAATATCTTGAGTCCTCGGTTTTTGAATCTTGCACAGGGCAGGATTTTTTTTTTTTTTTTTTTTTTCCTGTTCTTCTCCATTTTTTTGAAAAGGTTTTTCAACACTGACAACAGATAGAAGCATCATCATAATGGCCTACAAAGGAGGATACTAAATTGGTGGGGAAAGAGGGGGACAAGGGGCAGGGGAGGGGGGGGGGGGGGATGAGGGCTGGGGTACCAGGAACAAAGATACAGACACATTAAGAAAAATAAAGTTCAAAACAGTTCAGTTCTGTAATCTAGGAAGAAAGAAGAAAAGGAAAAATAAAAATCACAAACACACAACCTTTTGTCATCAACTAGGCTCTCAAGGAATATATATATATATATATATATATATATATATATATATATATATATGTGTGTGTGTGTCCACTATGCCTGACCATGTAGGGTACTGTGATAAAGTGGAATTTTTATGTATACATGTACGGATATTCTTCAGTTTCATTAGTCCAGTTTTTACGGTCAACCACTTACTGCTCACTCTTTTTTTTCCATTTCTCTCAAACTCATTCCATTGAACAAACCAACAAGTTTTTCATATTTTTTTTTTCTTGTCTCCCCCTAATCATTATTTCTCAAGTACTGATCTGAGTTCTAGATTTGGCATCAGATGATAAACCAAGGTCTTCTTTGCAAAATGCATGTAGCGCATGTAAAAGGACCCAAGGCAAGAAACGAGATGTCTCCGGTTAAAGTAACAATAGGTTTACATAGAAAAAACAAAACCAGACACAGGGGAAAAAAAGGAAAGATTGCTCGGCTACATTTTACAGCACCATGCTGTCCTTGAGTAGAGGAGCGTGAATTATAAACTGGGAAACCTGTTACGAAGATACAGCTACAACAGTAAGTATGCTACATGTAGTGAAGGTGAATTAATGCCCTTCTGGTAAAACGTAGTTGACCCTTTTTTTTTCATTCATTTTACAAATCCATAGCATGTCAGGATAAACTGGCAGGTGCAGTTTTAACCTTTCTTTGAAGATTCTTCAGGTGGAGACTCTCCCTGTAAAGGCTCATTCTTCATGGAGAATTTTTTTTCCCTTATCTTTTTCAGTGCAACATTACTGCCCAGTTCAGTCTTCTTCAGCCCCTGCCCAGCCCATCTCTCTCCTTTTCCATTTTTGTCTAGTTTTTTTTTTTTTTTTTTTTTAGTGAAATTTTGATCACCTATTGCTTGCCCAGGTGCCAGAGCTATGCTGTGCTTACAACATACTAACCGGCTCTGAGCTGCATGGTCGGAACGCAGATCCACCTGTGAAATCTTTTCCTTTTTTCTCCAAATGATCCTAACCTAACCAGGTGTTACAGACTTCCAGTTTTTCTGCCTCAAAGTGGTGATTATATCAAACTAGGCTGGAGGTCTGCGACAGAAATGAAACAAAAACAGCAAGTTGCTGACCGTGGCGCATACTCAATGGTTGCAATGATCATGCACTGTTGGTACGCACAAGAGAAAGATTGCTCCACTGGTGTACATAGGGAACGAGTTCACTTTCACCTCATGACCTTTTGACTGTACACTCCGAAAAGATGTGGGTCATCCATGACCCACACAGTTTTCGTAGGTTTTTACTGTGTCATTTTTACTGTATTTTTCCCTCTTCAGAAGTTGCGGATCTTGCATGATCCATGTTGGTCAAAAAAGAGCTCTCAAGGGTGAACACCTTAGCCAAAATGCGGGTCAGCCACAACCCATAATCAGTGCGCTGCTGTATTCCATTACTGTTCTTTAAAGTATGGATTTTCCCGAAGATGGAGTATGGCTGCCTTAATGGCAAAATAAAAAAAACAGTTGTGCACACAAAACTCCACTCCCTTTGTAGGTAGATGGGATTAATACTTGCCTGTCCATATAGGGAGTGTCTGCAGGAGTATCAGCCTGCATACGCAGAAGAAGAAGAAGAAGAAGAAAATATGGATCCTCGCTATCTGCGTCATGGAAAGTGTGTATAGTTCAAATGACGTCACCGATTATTTCTCTCCCTTTTTGTACACATGCGCCCAAATCGGCTAAAATTGATTGTTTTCTTGGCAGCAACCCAGAACTTCATCTGAAGATCTTGAAACAATTCAAGAGATGTAATGATTTTCTTGTTTCTTTGCATCCTGAATGAGGGAAAAAGTGATGTAACGATTTTCTTGTTTCTTTGAATCATGAATGACCCAGGGAAGGGTGTTTAACGTTGACAGTCGGATCGGAAATGACCACATACACAGAAGTCTCTCTGGTGGTGAAGGATAGCAGGTAGACTACACGCCATCAGGTTAAGGAACACCCCCTGAAGAGGAGAAAGGAGAGCCCCTGATGTGTATGTGAGTGTGTGTGTGTGTGTGTGTTTTGGTGGGTTTTTTTTTTTTTTCATGACATGCTTTTATTTGTGTGTGTGTGTGTGTTTTATTCACAGAGTGCTTCCTACCCGCATGACACACTTTTTGTTGTTCTTCATCTTTTTCCTGTGCCATGATGTAGCCGTAGAATGTAGATGGTGACGAAACTGAATTTTCAGGTCAGTCTTTCAGCTCTTGATTGTTAGTCTTGCGTGTTTTTACAGCTTGTGTACATAGTTCTGTGCTGGACATGCCCACGGAGGCCTGTGTGATTGACCGGGCTCTACACAATGTGACTGGACTCCATGACAATCAGGTGATGTTCGATGCTTTGCTAATTGTTGCTTCATCTGTGTTCATTGGAATGTTGTGGTCCTGTTGCGGAATTAAAGCACGGCGATTGTTAACTTATATTTATGACTGCATGGAGCACACTGAATCTTCCCCCCCCCCCCCCCCCCTTCTTAGTTCGTTAACACCATTTTAACAGGCTATGCTTCCCTCGAATCAGTGTATGAACTCTGAACTGAACCTGACATGAGCCTATGTTTTGCTGGCGACATTTTGTTCACACAGCTCTAACCATGCATTTCTGGTTTGTTTCCTTTAAACTGGTTTCCATACATCGGTCAGCCTTTTTGTTCTTACTTCAGTGATTTCATATTGATTTTGTTACCTTCATTTCTCACTGTCCATTATTTTGCTTTTAAAAAAAAAAACAAAGTTGAAGACAGATGGCTGCAGGAGAGGGGGTGGTGTGGATATCTCCTTCACGAACATGAGACTTACTTTCATGGACTGGGCAGGTCTTGTCCTTTCCATAGGGTTTGGGAGATGTCTTATTCACTCAGTGGGTGAGTCTGTGTCTGTTTCTGTATGTAGTTGGCCTCAAGTGGGATGGCAGAAAACTATACATCAGGTGGGATGGCAGAAACTATACATCAGGTGGGATGGCAGAAACAATACATCAGGTGGGATGGCAGAAACTATACATCAAGTGGGATGGCAGAAACTATACATCAAGCAGAAGCTATACATCAAGTGGGATGGCAGAAACTATACATCAGGTGGGATGGCAGAAACTATACATCAAGTGGGATAGCAGAAACTATACATCAAGTGGAATGGCTGAATCTATACATCAAGCGGGATAGCAGACACTGTAAGGCCAAACATTACTGGCTGTTGCTGATCGTGTTTAGTAACCAAAATGTTGCAGGTTTTGAGCATTAATTGTTGAGGGGCACCCTAGTTAGACATCGGTAGGGCTGCTCTACAAAAGATAGTTCTGTATAATCATGATAGCAGCATGAAATCTTGGTCAGTTTGACCTTGGAAACCCAGGAACCAGTTCAGTCATCAGAGTAGGGAGGCAGCTGAAGAAGCCCACAAAGAAAGGAAGGAAGGAAGAAGAAAAAAAATGAGATGAAGGAGGAGTGTGAGGGGGCAGCAGAAGAAGCTGTTCCTCTTTGTTCCCATTTCACAGGCGTTGCTGCCTGTGTTAGTGGCATTGACCAACTCTTGTCCACATCTGCGGACATGGGAGTGCGGAGTTGCTTGGGGAGAGGGGGGGGGGGGGACTCTTTCTGCTTCTCAGGGCACTCAGACTGCAGAAGCTTTTTCTTCCTTTCTTTCTTTCCTTTTTTTTTTTTTTTTTTTTTTGGCGTCTCATTTTCCATGCGCCCCATCGATCCTTCCAGCTCTCCGTCCACAACCACAGTTTGCTCGTCTGGCCACAGTCCAGGCACCAGCAATCCAGAGGGGGCAGTCCGTGTCAAGTCGTCCTGAGGCAACCTAATGCTGCTGCGAGTCAGTTTGGCGGTGTTTCGTACGTGGTGCCTGTGTTCATCCCACCATATACAAGACAATGCTCTCCAAGTTCCTGCTGAGGACAGTGACTGCTTTGTCGGCTAGCCTGTGTCAACGAGGGTGCCACCACATCCAGTGAGGGTGCCACCACATCCAGTGAGGGTGCCACCACATCCATCTTGTGACAGTTTCTTCACATTTACCGATAACCGGTGAACCCAGCAGATTTCATCATGGGCTTAGACATGGAGAGGAAATTAAAACGGAGATCACTGTAGAGCGAGGCATGAAGGGCCACAAAATCCGATACATTTTTTTTTTTTGATCGATAAGGATGAGGATGATGAAGATGATGCTATGGATTTCCATTCCAGTTTGAGACTGCGTGACAGAGCTATACTATACGCTTACTTTCATAATATATCCTGGCGTCAACCAGGCCTGAGAGATACAGACACCCGCAGCGTTGGTCAGAAAATATGAGCAACAGTCTCCAGAGACGCATCCATTAAGTGGATGAAACACGGCTGTATAGTAGCAGTTTTCCCAGATGAGCCTATAGCAAACTGAGGTCTGGGCAGGACATGGTCGAGGCAGAACAATTCAACAAAGAAATGGCTATGATGAGAATCAAACCCACAACCTCCCAGCCGGGAGTCTGCGGCGCTAGTCACTTTGCCACAGTGGCTGATCAAACTGCAGAAGTAGCACGGGTTTGTAGCAAGGGCTTCACCAGTGTCCAGAGCTGTTGAAGTCATGCCGAAAGCCTGTGTCACACTAGGCGAGTCTCTTGCTCAAGCGTCCTGGTTTGTTGACACGTGACAAGGATCACCACCTTGATAAGCATGAGCAAGAACAGGTTCTCGCTCAGTATGGATTAGTGCAGTTTACGCCCTATCGGCCAGAGGCTGTTAAGGACCTGGTGTCCCAGACCATACTCTGTATTCTTGACGGCAGGATGTCTGGTCCCTGGCACAAGTCTGGGGACTGGGTCTGGATGGGGGTAGTGCCAAGGTTCACAACTTTGTTCCCATTGAACTGGTCTCCAGCACTCGGCTCTGGTTCTGCGTGGTTTTCATGCTGTGGTGTTGGTCAGCGTTAGAGTCTTGTTACTTTTTGTTACTGGGAACAGCGTGATCCAACAGCAGGGTCTCCTCTGGTTGGGTGTCTCATGACAACCTGTTGTGAAGGTTCTCTGCGGCCTTCAGGTGCTGGGATTGCAATAGGACAAACGTGGATGTCGCTGTGCAAGTGGAGGGGGATTGGGGGGGGGGGGGGGGGGGGGGGAGGGGAATGAGCCATCCGTGTGAGAGTTCTGTCAATGGCAGGACATGGAAGATGAAGAATTGAATTCTCTCTCTCTCTCTCTCTCTCTCTCTCTCTCTCTCTCTCTCACACACACACACACACACACACACACACACACAGCTTCCACTGTTCTTACCATTCTTGGTTACTTAAATATACTAGGATACATATAGGTCCACTTTTTTTTTTTTTTTTTTTTGTTCGTTTCACAACTCAGGTGCATAAAGATACTGTCTGAAATCAAAAGTGACCAAGTTAACAGATACAGACTTTGTAGGATCATAGTTCATTTTACAGTAACTTGAAAAGAGAATCCTTGTATGTGACAAAAGTGTGCCTGACCACAAAATCTTTTATGTCTTTATATATACACACACATATATATATATAAAAAGACATAAAGGAATATATATATATATTTATTTATATTGTATGGTCAGGTTGTATAGAAATGAAGACAAAAGTCTCAAGATTTGAACACTTGTACGAAAAGTCCGTTAGCAGACTTTATTAAAGAAAAAAAAAAACTGTGTCCTCCTGTACAGCCAAAGCAGGATTCTTCACCATTTCAAAGCTTACTTTTTAAAGATATATGTAATTCGAAAATATGTTTTTCCCCGTATATACAATGTATCCATCATTTGAAATCGAGAAGAAGCCCATACGTCTACTCCATGGTCACCTTTCGGCCGTACTTGCAAATTTCACCTTCACCCTATACCAACTCCGCAGAGACACAAGGGATATTTGATGATGAATAATTTTGTATTTTCAATGTCGGTGGATTCAAGACAAAAGCTGAAAGAGAGAGGACAAGAAAACGGTCATTTTATTTGTGAGCAGAAGCCACTTTAGAGGAGGAAGAAATAACAAATGGAACATAGTACAAACCATTTGCAGGCTTGATGCTCGTGTGTGATACATCACATTTTGTGTTATGTAAATAATGTTGTCAACGTTTTCCCCTGATGCACCGTGCTGTTCATGAAACAGAAATAAACACTGCAGCACAACAATCCAATTCGTTTTTGTGATCTTTATTGGTTCTGCGTCATTGCTTTTGTTTACTGTTTGTTAAGTGTTTTATATGTATGTTTGTTTTGAAGATTAAATTCTACGAGTTCATTGTTCTTTTCATTCACGTTATAGAATTTAAGATTTTTTGATGGCACCCAAAATGAAAATTCTTCAGCACCATTGTCTTGGTTGTTTGTTATTATGTTTTGTGCACCATTTTTTCACAAGTTAGGCATAATCGTAGACCTTTTTTTTGTAGTTGATTGTTCAGGTGCTGTTAAAGTTGAAAGCTATGCAAATAAGCTCTCATAGAGGAAAAAATGAATTTGTTCACAAGTCAGGCAATTATGCACAGTTTGTTCACAGGTCAGGCATAATTATGCACAGCTTGTTCACAAGTCAGGCATAATTATGCACAGTTTGTTCACAAGTTAGGCATAAGTATGCACAGTTTGTTCACAAGTCAGGCATAAGTATGCACAATTTGTTCACAAGTCAGGCATAACTATGCACAGTTTGATAACAAGTCAGGCATAATGATGCACAGTTTGTACACAAGTCACAAAAGACGCTTTGTTCACAAGTCAGGCATAATTATGCACAGTTTGTTCACAAGTCAGGCATAATTATGCACAGCTTGTTCACAAGTCAGGCATAACTATGCACAGTTTGTTCACAAGTCAGGCATACTTATGCACAGTTTGTTCACGTCAGGCAAAACTACACACAGTTTGCTCACAAGTCAGGCATAATTATGCACAGTTTGTTCACACAAAAAAGACACTTTGTTCACAAGTCAGGCATGGTTAGAGATCTTTTTCCATGCAGTTAATTGTTCAGGGGCAGTTAGTGTTGCAGATACGCAAACGAGTTCTCACAGAGGAGAAAGTAAATTAATAAAAGGAGATTTGTTTGGGTTGGTTTAGTTTAAAAAAAAAAAAAAAAAAAAAAAAAAAAAAAAAACGCTTGCACATACACACGTCCATACATTCTATCTCCGTCTAATATCACTTAAATTCAACATGTATTAAAAGAACTGTACACAGGTTTTCGTGTGGAAGCTTCAGGATTATTCAGTAATGTCAATCATCAGTCAGATCAGTCCAACAGACAAATATTGGAGAGCACAGCTACAGGTGATAGATGATGATTCAGGAAGTTCAATTTGTGTGTGTGTGTGTGTGTGTGTGTGTGGTCTTCAGAGTTATTCATGAATGTAGAACATTTATAAGAATCAAATCTTACAGACATGGAGATGAACGTGTGTGCATGTGTTGATAGTGAGGGACGATTTCAATCATGTGTGATAAATGGCGATTTGTAAAGTTTTATTTCTATCATGCATCAGTTCGTGTATGCATGCAATTTCTGCTGCTCTTGCAGTGCCCACATGTAAACGCGGGTAGATGTTTAAGCTGCAAACTTCTGTTCACTTCCAATCGAATGGTTTTCAGTTTGCTTTATGCCTCTCAGCTGCACATGTGCTAGATGAATGCAAGTAGGACCAGTTTGGAGTTCATGCATGTAACTGTGTCCTAATGGAAGCAAAATCAAATTTCCTTATTTATTATCATCATTGATTTTTTTTTCTTCACCTTATTGCAGAGAGAGGTTCTAATCTATCCAAAGTTCTGGTTACAATTGGCGAATATCACAAACAGAGATACATCAGTTCAAGGAGAAGATGATGAAGAAAAGAGTCGTGTTGTAATATATCAAACAATGTTGGACTCAATAACACATATACAGAAACTGCGACCAAGAGCCTCTCAACAGATACAGAGGTTCGCACAAAAACAGACTAGGGAGACGAAGGGTAACCGTGGGTAACAAAACGTGTGCACGCCATCAGCAACATCTTCAGTTCATCACATGGACTTAGAAACACAAAGTTGTAAGCAGCATTCGTTTGGAAGTTTGGGTGTGTAATTATTTCATCATGGAAGCTAGAGTTACCTTGCTTCTTTGTTACAAACTCCAGTTCTGGCGGGGTTGTTTTTAATGAAGGAAAGAGCCTGAGCAACCAAAGTGTGTCGTAAATGTTTATGACATAAACTAGGAACTCAGCAGAAACCAGTTTCTGTTTTCTCTCTGTACCCAAGATGAGTTTGTGTCAACTCCTCATAGGGACTCTCATGGCGGACGTGGCGGCGCCCTCTGGGGGAAAGTCCCCACCTACCTCACGCTCGCTGAGCGACTTTCAACTGTCGTCATCGGTGGGTGTTGATCTGCGTACAGTGGATCACGACAGACAACTCTGAACGCTTTGAAGTGACTCATCAGCAGTGCAGTGTCTCCTCAGGCAGGTTGCCTCATGACGCGTTGGTAGTGATCGTTGAGACTGCCACAGGACAACCCCGGGCCAGATCAGTCAATGTAAAAAAAAAAAAAGGGGGGGGGGGGGGGGGGGGGGGTGTCCAAAGGAGAGAGAGAAAGTCTGCCAAGACAAACGACTCCCTGCTGCAGCTTGCTGCGGCGACAAACCTGTCAGCGAATACCAGCCGCCGTGGCGAAGTGGTTTGCGTCGCGGACTCCCGGCAGGGAGGTTGTCGGTTCGGTTCCCATCAGAGTCGTGTGGCATTTTTCTGCCCCAACTGGCTCCTATCCAGAGCTAACTTTGCTACGGGCTCAGTTGGGAAGACTGGGACCACACAGTCGAGTTTCAACCACTTAATGGATGCGTCTCTGAGAGTGTTGCTCATCAAATTCCCTGACCAACACTGCAGATGTCTGTATCTCTCGGGTCTGGTTGACGCCGGAATATATCATGAAAGGAAGCGTAGAGCACAGCCATGTCATGCAGTCTCAGACCGGAATGGACATCGCTGATATCATTTTCATCATCCTCATTCTCATCGATCAGCATAAATAAAAGTCAAATTCTGTGGCCCTTCATGTCTTACTCTTATGGTGACCTCAGTTTCAATGTCCTCTCTACGTCTATGGCCTTGGTTTGATTCCGGCGGGGTCACCGGAATCGGCGAGTCCATGGGGTGTCGCTGGACGGATATGGTGGCGCCCTTCGATGGGAGAGCTCACTCACGCCGGCTCTGGGACTAAACAATTATTGTCGTCAGTAGAGGCCCGGGCTTAGTAGGTGGTGTCCTGCGTGTGTTGGATCAGAACACGCGCCACTGAACAGCACCAAGTGACTCAGCAGCAGTGCAGTGCCTCCTCCGGTACGTTGCCTCTTGACGACTTGACATTGAGTGCTCCCTGTGGATTGCCGGTGCCAGGGCCGTGGCGGGACTGACCGGACTGTGGCTGTGGATGGGGTGTCGGAATGAGCGGCGTGGGTGAACTGCCGCTGAGGTGGCACAGAAGATGGGACAGCAAAAAAAAAAAAAAAAAAAAAAAAAAAAGAATTGTCAGCGAATGCCATGAGGACGTAAAACTCAATCTCTTCCAAAAGAGAGTGGAGGAAATGGGGGTTCTCCCTCGGCCCAACCTTCGTAAAAGCGGGAAGGCAGATCGAGTGAGGGACCGTCAAAAATTTGTAGAGGCAGAGCTCCTTTCCCAAAGATGGGTAGGTGGTGTTTCCAAAAGTTTGGTTTTAAAAAAAAAGATCACAAGAAAGGAGGGGGAGGGCGGGGGTGGTCTTCCAATGGGCTGCACAGCTTCGTTCTCATTTTTGGTCGATGCCAATAGAGAATTCGCCGGATTTTTTCACTCGAGGCAGAGAACGGAGGGGGTGGGTGGGGGGAGGATCCAGAAAACCCCTTGGGGGGGGGGGGGGGGATGGGGTGGGAGGCGTTCTGTACCAACCAGGGTAAGGGGGATCTGAGCATCCTATACCCCCCCCCCACCACCACCACCACACACCACCACTTCCCTCGTCCGGCCCTGCAACCCTTAGTGGTGGAGGGTGCAGATTTTGTATTTCATCCTTAGTTACACTGGCAGCCAACGGAGAGATTACAAGAGAGGGGCAAGGCGATCAGATTTTTTCCCCCTTCCTGAGAACAAGTCGAGCAGGAGCAGTTTTGTTGAAGAGAGTGGTTGTGGCGCCGGCAAACCAGACAAGCGAGAGAGTTGGAGTAATCAAAGAGAGAAAGAACGAGAGAGGTTACACAGTTAGAAGTAGCATCGGTATACAAGTACATCTGACGAGAACCGATGCACCATTGTCCACAGTAGCAGGACTGACAAGTTCGGCGATAAATGTTTGCATGACAATGTATCATTGAAAGGTTCTTCTCTGGGCTGGAAAGGGGAGTAGAATAAATGTGGTGCAGAACTGGACGAGTCGCGCGCAAGAGAAGAGAGAGTTCCTTTTTGGTTCCTATGAATTTGGATCCGGTTTTTCAGCATGTAACTGCAGCTTATTCGGAATCATCTAGGTTGTGTGTGTGTGTGTGTGTGTGTGTGTGTGTGTGTGATTTGTTTTAATGTCAAGAGCCGTCTCGTGTAGAAGACAGGGCAGATCTCTCGTGTAGGAGCTTTGCTTTGCTTTTCTGGAGTTGGGTATCATCAGCATGGAATGGTGGCTGATTTTGATGGCAGTGTAAAACACACACACACACACACACACACACACACACACACACACAGAGAGAGAAACACTCACAAACACACACACACACACACACACACACACACACACACACACACACACACACCGCGCGCGCGTAGACACACAGCACACCACACACACACACACACACACCACACACACACACACACACACAGAGGCGTGGAAGAAGAAAGGAGGCGTGCCACGAGACTGAAACGGTTATGCAAGATGGGTAGGAAAGGAGTTTCATCCAAACTGGTGTGGTTTTGGGCTTTGTCAGAATACGAGGTGAAGACAGTAGGGGGTTGAAAAAAATGAAGCACAGTTGGAAGTAAGGAGTCATTTTTTTTGTGTGTGTGGCCACAGCATTGCTGACTTCAAAAGGACAAGTAATTGATTCTTGCAGAAGAAATCAATCAGTTAACTTTTATTTTATGTTCATATTTATTTCACTTTTCTTTTCTTTTCTTTTCTTTCTTTCTGTGTACGCAGGCTGATACTCCTGCGGACACTCCCTGTATAGACAGGCAAGTATTATTCCCTTCTGCCCAACAAAGGGAGTGGAGTTTTATGTGTATATGGCCGTTTTTTTTTTTTATCCCGCCCTTAGGCAGCCATACTCCAACTTCGGGGAAGGTGCATGTTATGTGTAACGTGTCGTCCATACCAACGGCCAAACTGGCCTTCTCTTCCGAAGTTGTGATGGGATGGGATTTTACGTGTGTGCAAGATGTTATGCGTGTGTCCACACACAGAGCCTCGGTTTATAGTCTCATTCGAAGGACTGTATGGGAAATGGGAGTCAGAACCAATGTTAACTCCGAGGGAAAAATCCCCCTGTACCGAAACGGCCCAGCGGAGATTCGAACCCGCAACCCCAGGATCACCAAGATTACGAGTCCGGCACTCTACCACTGGGCTGTTTCGGCCCCCCCCCGACTTCATTTCATTTTACTTTTTTTTTTTCCTGTCTGATCGTCTATGCTGCCACGTCAGTGGCATGACCCCCATGATGCTCACCCCTGACTCCCCATCCACAGCCACACCCCAGCCTGTCACACCGCAGCCCCGGCACCGGCGTTTCACGGGGAGCAGTCAATGTCAAGTCATCGTGAGGCAACCCACCAGAAGAGACCCTGCACCGCTGCCGGGTCACGTCGGTGGCGTTTAGAGATGCCTGATCTCGGGCAACACATGCAGGGCACCATCTGCCGAGCCCCCTACTGACCACCATCATGCGAAGTCGCGGAGCCAACGTCGGTAACTGACTTCGTCCAGACAACACCACTACGTCTGTCCAACGACAATTCCGTTGAACTTGCTGACCCCGCGACCTCCACGCAAACTCACCAAGGGCACAGACATGTTGTTGTTGTTGTCGTTGTGTTGTTGTTGCTGTTGCTGTTGTTGTTGTTGTTGTTGTCGTCGTACTCTGGCTAAAAGACTCCGGGGATCATCCGAACAGCCAAAGTACTTCCTAGGGATGAGAACATGACGTGTGTGACCGTTTTTGATTATCCCGCCACGTGGGGCAGCCACACTCCGACTTCGAGGGATTTTGGAGACGGATGGTGTTATGCTAGGAGCTTGTGTCACGACAGTCCCCGAAGAAACAATGTCCCCGCATGACTATGTACCAACGCATAAGCCTGTGTTCAGAGCGTCTGACACAGCAAACATGTTTTGATGTACCCTTGGTGTTGTAGCCTATGTCAACTGGTCTGACACAGCATAACAACATGTTGATGTAGCCTTGGTGTTGTAGCCTATGTCAATTGGGTCTGACACAGCATAAACAACATTTTGACATAGCCTTGGTGTTGTAGCCTATGTCAATGGTCTGACGACACAGCATAACAACATGTTGATGTAGCCGTGGTGTTGTAGCCTAGGTCAACTGGTCTGACGCAGCCTTAAGCCAAGGCGGGGACATAGACATGAAGAGGAAATTAAACTGAAGTCACGGTAGAGCAAGGCATTGAGGCCCACAGAATTGGAGGCTTTTTTTGTTTTCATGCTGAACGATGAGGATGGTGAATGTGACGCTTTGGAGCTCCATACCGGTCTGAAACTGTGCGACAGGGCTGTACTCTAGGCTGATTTTCATCATGTATCCTGGCGTCAACCAGCCCCGAGAGATACAGACGCGTGCAGTGTTGGTCAGGAAATTTGAGCAACGCTCTCAAGAGATACATCCATTTAGTGTACAAACGCTCCACTCTGTGGTTTCAGTCTACCCAACCGAGACCACAGCAAAACTTGACTCTGAATAGGAGCTGGTCAGGGCAGAAACAATCCTACACACAAATGACTTTTGATGGGAATCGAACCCACAAGTTTACAGCCGGGAATCAGCGACATGAACTACTACGCCACGGTGACTTGTTCCAACTAGTAACTTCGAACTGTTCACTTCGTTTGTTTGCTGACCGAAGGTCTGCTGGTGGCTGTTTTGCTTTGCTTATCACCAGCGCCATTCCCGACTGATGATGCTTCGGCTGTACAACAAGGATTTCAGAAGAACCAAGAATCCATGCTCAGACGCCAGCCGCGGGGACCCGTGACTGACCAGCAGTCTGTAAAAACCCGGAGAGAGAGATCGGCGCACCTCTCCACTTTCACCTCAGCAAGTTTCTGCGTCCCGGCTGGACTCCCACTCAGATTATAGGAGCATTCCCTCCCTTTATGGTGAGACACAATAGAAAAAAAGAAGGCCAGCGAAGAGCAACTACAGAGTTTTTTCTTTCTTTCTTTCTGCGTACGCAGGCTGATACTCCTGCCGACACTGCCTGTATAGACAGGCAGTGGAGTTTTGTGTGTATGACCGTTTTTTTTTTTAATCCCGCCATTAAGGCAGCCATACTCCATCTTCGGGGAAGGTGCATGCTATGTGTAACGTGTCAACCATACCAATGACCAAACTGGCCTTCTCTTCCGAAAGTTGGTGATGGAATTTTATGTGTGTGCAAGATGTTGTGCGTGCGTTCACACACGGAACTTCGGTTTATAGTCTCATTCGAAGGACTGTATGGGGAATGGAGTCAGAATCAATGTTAACTCCGAGAGAAAAATCCCCCTGTGCCGAAATTCGAACCCGCAACCCCAGGATCACGAGTCCGGCGCTCTACCCACTGAGCTATTCCGGCCCCTTACAACTACAGACTGATTCTATTGACGTTATGTTTTTTTTTTGTTTTTTTTTTTTGTTTTGTTTTTTTTGTATATTTCAATCTTGTATACACAAGTAAAGGTTGGTGTGTGTGAAATCGCACTCTACTCGAGTCGGTCTATCTGTTGTTCATATTTACCATTTCATGATTGAAATCATGTCTAATTCTGTGCATCACTCAAAGCACTTGCACTTTCAAGTGCACAAGCCTAACGCAAACCCCACCTGAGCCATTCTTGAGCACTTTTAACCCTCCTGAGAAAAGAATGAAAATTTCTTTCGCTGACTGGAACCAGAGAGTTGTTTCTTCCCACTACTAGTAAGAGAGAGGGATGCGGGTGAATGTCGATAGAGAGACTATTGTATAATCTGGACAGAGAAAGCATTACGAGTCCTTCCCCTGGAAAAAAAACTGCACCTCCCACCCCCCTCGTCACAGCTACAGACAAGAGAATGGAGGAGGTGACAGTGAGGAGGGGGAAGGGTGGTATACAGAGACAGAGACAGAGAGAGAGAGAGAGAGAGAGAGAGGCAGACAGACAGACGGAGAGAGAAGCAAGAGACACACAAATTTCGACCGACAATAAGACAGACCACCTTTCGAAATAGACACCGTAGCAAAGCATCGACTTCAACCAGTATACCTTTATTTCCCACGTCGTTTTCCCCCCGCTTGGAGTACAGCGAATTTGATTGTACTGCTCTCCGTTGTTTGAACCATATTACACCACTGAACCAGAAAACCATGCAAAGATCAAGACCTTGAAATGTGGCCATTCATTTCCAGTAGCCTTGTACATCATTATAATACAGCTCTGTTGTCGCGTTAGTCACAGCAAGAATGACAACAATGAACACACAGGACATTACGTACGAAGACACACACATTTACAAAAAAAATGAAAGAAAATCGGTGGCATCGCGTCACAATCTGAAATAAAACGTTTCTGACGGGAGTTTGCTTTCCCAATACGACACGAGATACGTTTCGTAGGTACGCCCCCAATTGAAGTATTTTACTTGCTCCATTGAAGGTTGCTACAGCAATAGTGAGTTTTTTACGTATGAATTTATATAGAGAGGAATACAGCCAATAAATAGGATAGTAGGGTACCCCTCACACCAGTCATGCACTTTTTTCCCTGACGCTCTATTGATGTAGTTAACTTCCACGCTTTTCCTTTGTATTTTCACGAGTAACAGCACTTGCGACCAGATACAGGGACACCCCAGTCAGTCAAAGATACATTCTGATTTTGAAGGTGCAGCTTAAATCACAAGAAAGATCTGATAAGTCAACGACCATATCGGATGTGAAACTAACTGCTGTGTAACTGTTGTTTTGTGACAGTTCTGGGGGAAACGTTTTGCAAATAACCTTGAATGCACCTTCCGTGAAACTACGCACGTTCGGTGAAACAATTGATAAGTTCAACTACACTAACCTTGACAACCTGATGAATTTTTCAACTACACTAAGACAACCTATAACCACACACAAGCTGTTGAATTTTTCAAACAGGTTGGCTCTAAACTTGTTTGCTGTTTGTCGTTGCTACATACAGGAATCACTCAATAGCCTTTTTACTTCCAACTATATTTATCCAGTTCTGCCTATCCAAAAAAAAACAAAACAAAAGAAAATAAAACAGATGAAGACCCAAGAATAACAAAACAAAACAAAATAAAACCAGGATTACAAACTGGTGAAAATGACCTGTTACGAAAGCGGAAGTTAGCGAGAACTTGCGCCAGCATTTCCGGCGATAATGATAGTGAGGCATCCAATCAGGGAACGTGTATCATTCAAACACACCTTCCTAGGTCCACCAGCTATCCAGTCGCTGTGACGGACATTGTGGTGGTGGCGAGGGGGGGGGGGGGGGGGGGGGGGGGGGGGGGGGGGGGGGGGGGGGGGGGGGGGGGGGGGTACGGGCAGGAGGCTGGGAAAGGGTTCACCGTGCAGGTGGCCGTTTCCGAAGCGGTGAGAGCGGCGCACTGAGCAGCGACGTTCCCGGTGGCGCAGATGTTGGCGAGGCACGGGATGAATTTGGTGGTGAGTAGCGAACTGAAGTCGGTCACTGATGGCTCGCTCGCGTCGTCGATCAAACATGTACCTGTGCAAGAGGGGTAGTTCAGTGACTCAGGGAGTTTGGTGGGTTGTCTCTTCTCTTTTTTGTTTTTTTTTTTTTTTCCAGTTTCTTTTCTTTTCTTTAATCGTCTTGCTTTATTACTTCCTTTCTTTCATTCTTTCTTCATTTGTTTTCTGTTCTTTATCCATCAGCCTTTATCTAGATCCCAGTTTGTTCGTTCCTTCTTTCTCATTTTCCATTTCTTTTCTGGGTTTTGTGTTTGTTTGTGTGGTGTGTGTGTGTGTGTGTTGTGTGTGTGTGTGTGTGTGTGTGTAAAACCTGACATGTTCTCATTGGTCATTATTACTATTTTTTTTTTTTTTTTTTTTTTTTTTTTTTACGTACATCTTTCATTCACTTCCGTACTCTCCCTGTTTCTTTCAACTATTCAATAATTAACTCATTTGCTTAACCTAGCATACATTAATTACCGATTCGTTCGTTTCCTTTTTGATTCGTCGGCTCCTATGTCCATACGTATCTTAACTCGTCATACAAATTCATATGATCGTAATGACAACTGATGGTCAATTTGGTGATGATGGTGATGATGATGATGGCGCTGAGGCAAGTCGGTACCGGTTATGGCGGCTATGCCGCAAGTGATGGTGGCGAAGCAAATAATGATGATGATGGTGATGGTAACGATGATGATGATGATGATGATGATGATAACGATGGTGATGATGTGACAAGTGATGATGATGATGACGATGATGGTGATGATGATGGTAATGATGATAATCATGATTATAATGATGGTGGTGGAGGTGGTGGTGATGATGATGAAGAAGAAGATGACGACGATGATGATGATGATGATGATGATGATGGTGATGGTGATAACGACGACTTTGACGACGATGACAACGATGATGATGATGATGATGATGATGACTTGACGACGACGACGACGACAATGACGATGAAAGGGGATCTTCATGATTACCGAATCTGGACACGTAAGGCAGGCAGACGTCAGCGACGAGGGCCAGCTCCGCGTCGTCGCAGAGTGCGCTGATGGTGCTCTCGATCGACCCGCACTCCGCTGCGAACGGCCCCTGGCCAGACAGTGCCACAGCCACGTACAGCTCAGACACACACACACACACACAGAGGAAGAAAAAAGGCAGGAGCAAAGTTGGGGGGGGGGGGGGGGGGGGGGGGGGGGGGGGGAGGTGGCGGGGGTTGAGTGTGGGGGTAAGCACTTGTCTGCGCGTCTAGGCCAGTCTCAATATCAAAAGGTCAGCAATTATTATCATAGTTCCTTTCAGGGAGCAAAACCGCTGGAATTCATTCATTTTTTCCGATGACTTCGGAGCGAAGGCACGCCACTGGAAGCAAACGCACGTATGAACTCTGTGTGTGTGTGTGTGTGTGTGTGTGTGTGTGTGTGAGGAACACAGCTATGAGGCTTCGATCTTCGAGGAAAGCAACGGGAGAAGGGGGGGGGGGGGGGGGGGGGGAGTAATCATCCTATTTCCCCAGGGATCACCACTGTTTAGTTCAAGTAAGTAAATAGTTCCCTGTATTTTTGAGCACGGTGGCTGATTTCCCTCTATTCCCACCACGTTTTCCCAGATTTCGTCGGGATAATAACTATCATCCTTGTTTTCCTCAGGATAAACAACTATCATCCTTGTTTTCCTCAGGATAACAACTATCATCCTTGTTTTCCTCAGGATAATAACAACTATCATCTTTGTTTTCTTGAGGATAATAACAACCACCATCCTTGTTTTCCTCAGGATAAAACTATCATCCTTGTTTTCCTGAAGATAATAACAACTATCATCGCTGTTTTCCTCAGGATAATAACAACTATCATCCTTGTTTTCCTTGGGATAATAACAACTATCATCCTTGTTTTTCCTAAGGATAATAACAACTATCTTCCTTGTTTTCCTCAGTACAATAACAATTATCATCCGTGTTTTTCTCAGGATAATAACAACTATCATCCTTGCTTTCCTGAAGATAACAACAACTATAATCCTTGTTTTCCTCAGGATAATAACAACTATCATCCTGTTTTCCTGAGGATAATAACAACTATCATCCTTGTTTTCCTTGGGATAATAACAACTATCATCCTTGTTTTCCTGAGGATAATAACAACTATCTTCCTTGTTTTTCTCAGGATAATAACAACTATCATCCTTGCTTTCCTGAAGATAACAACAACTATCATCCTTGTTTTCCTAAGGACAATAACAACTATCATCCTTGTTTTCCTCAAGACAATAACAACTATCATCCTTGCTTTCCTGAAGATAACAACAACTATCATCCTTGTTTTCCTTAGGACAATAACAACTATCATCCTTGTTTTCCTCAAGACAATAACAACTATTATCCTTGTTTTCCTCAAGACAATAACAACTATCATCCTGTTTTTTCCTAAGGATAATAACAACTATCATCCTTGTTTTCCTAAGGATAATAACAACTATCATCCTTGTTTTCCT